>JAQZBX010005713.1:0-16149 GCA_029593785.1 Cabassous unicinctus
TATATATATATATATATATTTATATATATTTTTTTGGTTTTATAAAAGGGTATTTATTTGGGGTAGAAGGTTACAGTTACCAGGCCATAAAGCGTAAGTTACTTCCCTCACCTGTATATTTTTAAAAATACTTTCTTTGTGGTTAACCTGGGGTTTATAGTACACAACCACATGTATAATCTACTAATTTGAAAAGATACCAACTTAGCTTCAAAAGCATACATGCTCTCTGCTCCCATATTCCTCTCTTTCCCCTCTTTATGTTGTTTTTGTCCCACTTTTCTACTTTA
Organism: Cabassous unicinctus; assembly: GCA_029593785.1. Lineage (NCBI taxonomy): Eukaryota > Metazoa > Chordata > Mammalia > Cingulata > Chlamyphoridae > Cabassous > Cabassous unicinctus. The sequence goes on from JAQZBX010005713.1 coordinate 291, forward strand.
TGTTTCATACCTCCATTATCAGGAAGTATGCCTTTTTCTTGTACAATTGTATTGTGACTCTTATAGGAATTAAAGAGTTGAGTTGTATATTGAGGATACAGTACTATTGGGTTTTGCATTTACCCTTTTAGTTACCCTTACTGATAATCTTCATTTCTTCACACTATTCCAAACCATTCCCTGCTGTCTTTTCCTTTCAACCTGTAGAACACCTGTTAGTAATTCCTATAGGGCTGGTCTTTTATTGACAGACTATCACAATTTCTGTTTATCTATGAATATTTTAAACTCGACTTCATTTTTGAAGGACAGTTTTGCCAGATAAAGAATTTTTTTTGGCTGGCAGTTTTTCTCTTTCAGTGCCTTAAATATATCCTATCACTGTCTTCCTGCCTCCATGGTTTCTGAAGGTAAATTCGTACTTAGTCTTATTGAGGATTCCTTGTATGTGATTAATCATTTTTCTCTTGCTGCTTTCAGAATTCTTATCTTTGGCATTTGATATTTTGACTAATATGTGTCTTGGAGTAAGTCTATTAGGTTGTTTCCTGCCTCCGTGGTTTCTGAAGGTAAATTGGACTTAATCTTAATGAGGATCCCTTATATGTGACAAATCACTTTTCTCTTGCTGCTTTCAGAATTCTCTCTTTATCTTTGGCATTTGATGTTTTGATTAGTATGTGTCTCAGAATTAGTCTTAAGAGTTTGGGAAATTTTCGGCCATTATTTCCTCAAATATTCCTTCTGCCCCTTTTCCCTTCTCCTTCTGGCACACCCATGACATGTAAATTTGTGTGCTTATGTTGTCACTCAAATTCCTGAGACACTGCTCAATATTTTCTATTCTTTTCTCTATGTATTCTTCTGACTATATGATTTTTGATTGTCCTGTCTGCTGGTTCGCTGATTCTTTCTTCTGGCTGTTCATATCTGTTGTTGTATTCCTCTAGTGTATTTTTAATCTCTGTTCTTGTGCTTTCATTCCCCATAATTTCTGTTATGTTTTTTTTATACTTTCAAATTTTTCTTTATGTCACACATTGTCGTCTTAATATCCTGTATCTCTTTATCCATATTTTCCTTCGTCTCCTTGAATTGATTTCAGAGATTTGTTTGAACTTCTTTGATTAGTTATTCCAAATTCTGTGTCTCCTTTGAAGTTTTAATTTGTTCCCTTGGCTGAGCCATATCTTCATGTTTCTAAGTATGGCTTGTAATTTTTTGCTGATATCTTGGCATCTTGATGCGTTAACTCTGAAGTCAGTTTCTTCCTCTTGTCTAGGGTTTTATTTTTTATTGATTTTGTGTTAAGGCTCTTCTTTGATGCTTGGTCCACCATATTTTAGTCCTTTAAAATAGCCTGTGTTTAACTGATCAGACTTTCTCAACTCTTCTTCCATCTGATTCTTGCCCTGAATATGTGGTACAGATTTTAAGATTGCAAGATTGCATTTTTTGTGCAATTGTTTTACCTCCAAGAGAAAGCTTCCTTTCATCTATTCCTTCTCTGGGAATATTGATGTGCTCTGTTTGTTTTTGTGCAGAATTTTCTCCCAGCTCCTGTGATTTGTTTAAATCCTCTCCTTCACTCAGTGCCTTGTTTTCCTTACACTTTTCAGTTCTGAGACCCTCCTGTCTTACAGAAGATCAGCTTAACACCTCCCCCTCTCCCCCCTTTTTTTCTCTGTGAGGCTTTTCTGCCTCTGGTTTGTTCCCCGTTACGGTATCCCACCCCTGGGAGTCAGATGGGGTCAATCCAGAAAGTTGGGTCACTCCAGAAAAGTCCTTTTTGCATTTAGGTGGTCCAGACAACAGAAACTGGATTGAGTGATCGCATCACTTGCCAGCCATTCTACCACCGTCTCCTTCCTGCTCCCACTCCCCGGGGACCCTTTTGTATGCAGTACTCTTCTGCCCTGAATCTGCCCTGAATCTCTGTGGACTTGGGTCCCTGTGTCTGGTTATGCATGGGAGTCTAACATACTACTGTGAGTGGCTCTATAGTTTGTGTCTACGGAGGGAGGAACCCGGGCCGCTGCTTCTGAGCGACTCCCAAGATGCGCGGGACCAAGTGAGGAGGAGGGGAATGGACTGGCGGGTCCAGGACAGAAATTTCCTCCCTGATATTTTTCTTTTTCTTGGCTTCAGCATTTGTGGAGTCCTTCTCCAGTCTCTACCATCCTCCAGAATTCTTCAAGTGGGATTTGTCCTTTTATTCACTGAATCTCTGAGGTTTTTGCAGGGGATGTCTTAACATTGCCATGTTGATGATGTCCAAAATGTTTTTATTGTTGATTCTTCTAGTTATTATTTTGAGATTCAAATAACATTAAAAGAGATTTAAAGTTTTTCCATTTATCACAAGGGAGAATGGAGTTTTTTTAAAAAAGGTTATGAAACATTAGTGAAGATATCAATGGACTGTGAACCAGATGACCCAAGTGTCAGCCTCAGCTCTGCTGCTAACTTTGGAGCCTCTGCTGCTTTTAAAACCTCAGTTTCCTCATCTGGAATGTAAGACTACTATCTGCCTGGGCCTCCTCATGAGATTGTGGTTCTAACAGTTAAATGAGACATGCAATGTATAAATATTTTGTAGAATATAAATTGCTGTACATTTTTCTTAATGGGAGGCTGCATAACATGAGATAAATATTCCTATGAACATTTAGCAGCTTTTAAAACTCTTTCACATGAGTCTCCTTCTGAACTGATTTTTTTTCATCCTGCTTAAGGGTTCAAATACCTTTCTAAAATCTGTAATCTTCTAAAATGGCTGGACCCCTTTGACTTTTCCTCAGGTTAGACCAAAATAATTTTCATCATGAACTTTCCTGAAAGGTAGGAAAGTCAGTCTTCAGCCTGGGGGATGGAGGGTAGGTTGAGCTTGTGCTGACCTTGTTGGGAATCTGTGAGGTGGGAAAGGTATTCAAGAAAGGGGCATGCCAATTCTATAGCAGAGGTTGGGGTGCTTGCCACATGTTTGTCTTGCTGGACCACCCCCCTCTAAAGAAAGCTATCCAGTGAACCTCTCTTTCTGCATGCCTCCTAAACATTCACCTGTTTTTTGAGGCTCTTTCCTTTTCCTTTACAATCTGTTAAATGCCAAGACTTATTGGATATTTCAAATTGGACCTTATTGCCTAGACTCTGTTGCTGGGCCTTTCAAATCATTTTCACCTTCGAGTTCTCACTGATTGCATCTAGCTTAAGTCTTCATTCCTTCTTGCCTAGACTTGCCGTAATGGCCCTTTTCACACAGAATGAAGTCTAAACTCTCATGCCTTGCGTAACCTTAGTTTTTCTTTCCAGCTACATCATTTAGTGCTTTTGTTTACTTGCTCTATCATCCAGTCACACAGACTGTCTTTCAATAAAGGTGCCCTTAACGCTCTTCAATTTACCAAGGATGCCGTGGTGGTTAAGAGGACAGACTCTGCCTGAGTTCAGTTTTGTCTCCACCATTTACTCTGGAAATATAACTGCACTGTGTCTCAGATTTCTCAAGGATGAAAGGAGAATAATATTACCTGTCTCAGAGGATTGTTGTGAGGACTAAAATAGGGAATCCATGTAAAGGACTTAGAACTATGCCTGCATGTGAAGTGTATTAGCTGCAATTATAATTATAATAATAATATTATTATTCCTATCTACTTTCTATCACAATTCTGTGTGTATTCCTTTTCAAATGTGTTTTCCAAATCTCCCCAGCAAGAAGTAATCTTTATTTCTTTACATTAATTTATCTATCCATTAATAGAGTCATCTACCCATTGCTTAAATATTTGTTGAATATTTACTGTTTATAAGGCATAAAATTACTCACTATGAGGACTGTAAAACTTAGTCAAGTATATTCTGCCCTCTAGAAACTTAGTCTCACTGGAGAGATCATAGAAGTATAAAATATTCATCCATTCAGCAAATATTTGTTGAGCAACTATGGCAGATCCAGGCTCCGTATATAATGACATGGGTTCTGAGCCTGGTGTCATAGTTATGACTAACTGATGAAAGGTCAGAGTTTGCATGCCTTAAGAAAGGCACAATTGAATTGCTTTGAGAGTGTAGAAAAGTTAAGGGATTCAGGAAAGAGTTTAGAGATGTTGCCATCTTAGCAGAGACTTGCAGGAGGGATGGCTTTGCCACTCCTACCAGTCAGGAAGCATTCATATACCACCTTGGCTATAGGTGAACCTGTAGGATTTCCATAACTGTAAGCTCTTCAAGGGCAGGAACAGTGTTTTCTTTGTTTTTGAGTTCTTAGCACTCTAGGTCTTGCACATAGACCATACTTAATAAAAGATGGGAATAGATAGATAATAGATGTCTCTTCCTACGTAATTTAAAGGGAGATTGTAATTTGATGATTCTTAATATCCTTGAAGCTAATTAAACTTATAAAGAAGAGATTTGTATAAACTGAAAGTGATATTTTTGCAGATGTGTGTATTATTTTATTTCTTATCATATTAATCATAGCCATAGTAGTCATGATATGGGTGTAATAAAGTGAATTCTGAATCAGTCCATATGGATATTTCTTCCCATATTTCTAGGACAAAACTTGTAGATTCTCCATTAAAGCCTTTCCTAGTCCTAGAATTCCAGGGTGTGATTTCATGACATTAATCACATATCTTAGTTTTAAGAACTGCCCAAGAGGTTTAATTCTGAATTTCTCCTTGTAGCAAGGAGCAAGGACCAACCCCAGTGGAGAAAAAGAAGAAAGGAAAAAGGAAAAGTGAAACTACAGTGGAGAGTTTAGAGCTGGATCAGGGCCTGCCGAACTCATCCCTGCGGAGTCCTGAGGAGTGCACTGAGTCTACAGACAGCCAGGTATAGCTGTGACCAGGAGCCCTGGTGGAGGTTACGGCTGCTGGACGGGATCTGGTTGACACTGATCCTGTTGCTCCTCTGTGTTGTCTCTAGCCTATTACTCTAAGCACAGACCTGGGCTGGGCTTTTGCTGTCTTGGTGGGTGAGCAGGTAGACCACAGGCTTTTCCCCTAGTATCCTGATCCTTAAACTAATTAACTCCCAGGTTTTTTTTGTGTGTGTGTGTGTATGTGTGGTGTTTGTTTCCTTCTTGGAAAGTAGCATGATGTTAGCCTGCAGAGTTTGCTGATGTGGGAAATGGAGTTTTGAGCCAACCTAGGTAGGCTCAAGGGGCCTGTTTTGCCAAGTAGGTAATATATTTAGGGCTCAGAGTACTGGGCTAGTCTGTACAAGGAAATTTTCATAATCCCAGATGTTGGAAAAGTCAGGGATGTATTCATTATGTCACAATAGAAAAGAAAGTTTGACCAAAAATGGAAACAAAGAGTTGCATACCTAAATCCAATTCCTTAAAATATGCCAGGGTGTCCCCATGACATTGGTAGGATTTTCTCCCTTAATTGAGGCAACCTTTCTTGCACATGAATTCTGACATTCAAAAATGTTGCATTTCCTCTGATATCCACAGCAGCTTATCTGAGCCATGCTGCTTCAAGGAGACCATTTAGAATTAGACCAACTTACTGTATCTTCAAGGATCATCTGGACCCTTAGGTTTCTAGGTGATCTTCAATGTAGAAAGGTGCCAGCGCCTAATGTCACAAGTGGCAATAAGTAGTAGTGTCTGGGCACAAAAGCGAGACCCCCTTGTCGCTTATAAACTGGGCTCCTGGCTGTTAGGTATCCAGTTGAGCAAAGGAGCAAACACATCAGGTTGATGGGAGTGGGCAGGGAGTTAAGTGCAGGGAGGTAATCTGTATGATGTGGGAAATAGGGAGGAAGTCTTTATGTGGATTCCCTCAGTAAAGTGTCGAAAAGTTGACATAGTGAAGAAAAGATGGAAACACAGAGGTAGGCCCAGAAAGTATCTTCTAGAAGAAAAGTGGGGCTTTGTTTTTGTTTTTGAAGGTATAAATATTTGAGAATAAGCTAGCAGGGGAAAGGTTATCTGAAGTGGTTATACTGCTTAGATACGATGAGTGTGTAGTTGTTGAACCTTGTGTTTCTCTGTTTGAGGAAAGCCACTGGCCTGCTTTGTTGTTGAGTGTGGTCTTTTTAAAAGGTCACATGCTTCTTAATTAGATAGTCCTTAGGTGGTGACTCATGAACATTGCTTTGTCACACTTAAGATGTTTCCCTGCATTCAAAGTGTGTTAGGAGATTCTCAAAGCAAGTCCTAATAAAATTGGTATTAACTAGTTTTTCATACTTCATTTTTTAGGAGTACATGGTAGGTATGGTGAATTCAAGCCAAAAAAAAAAAATGCTATATCATTGTCTTAAAAATCTGAGCTTTCAGCTAGAGCTGGAATTTGATGATGGTATTCACTTTCCACCCCCATTTTACTGGAGTAGAAACTGATTCCAGAAAGGAGGGAAAAAATCACTCCATTGACGAATAAAACATGTCTCACTGGATTCTGAAACTATACCTTATTCTCAGTGGATTCTGATAATTTGGAGATTGGGCTTTTTGTCCCTCCTCCCTACCTCAGCTAGATCCCCTTTTGAATGAACTTTGTACTTAAAAGAGTGGTGTTTAAGGAAGATTCCTTTTGTAAAGTGAGAAAGTTCTCCTTTACATGTTAGTAAGTGTAGGTAAGGATATACTGTATGAGCTTTTGCTTTTGACTCACAGAGCTCCTCTCTGACGGGGTGTGCTTGCCCTGCAGAAACGACGCTCAGGACGACAAGTGAAGCGCAGAAAATACAACGAGGACTTGGACTTCAAAGTGGTGGATGATGATGGGGAAACAATCGCTGTTCTTGGAGCTGGCCGAACATCTGCCCTCTCGGCTTCTACGCTGGCTTGGCAGGCGGAGGTATGGCTTTAGATGAGGGTGCTGACCATGGCCTGAAAGTCATTTTGGCCTCTTTAACTGAGTTATTCTGTAGCTCTTCACTAAAGCTCAAGTTAGGTCATTTTGATTGCTGCTTAGACCTTCCAGTGACTTCCTGTTGCTAGAATGAGATTCGGGCTCCTTACTATGGCCTGCAGGACCTGCTCTGATCACCTTATTTCTTCAACTTCCTTATTTAGATAAACTACTCTTTCCCCTTCTCTCTCATTACTCTCTAGCCACACTGGCCATTTTCTGTTCTTTAAACAGTTCTTTCCCACTCACAGGCCTGTGCCTGTGTTGTTGCTTCTGCTGGGAATTCTCTTTACCACAGGCTTTACTTGACTGCTCCTGTCAGTTTTACCTAAAGTGGTATCTCCTCAGAGAGGTCTTTCCTGACTTACTTATCTAAAGTAGATACCAGCCGTTCATCCCATTGATTCTCTCTCAGCTCTTTGTTTCCTTCATAGTACTTACCACATCTTGCAGTTGTACTTGAATAGGGCTGATTTCGATTGGTCTCTCCCATTAGAATGTAAATTCCTGTCTTATTATCAGTGTATGAGAACCCAGCACAAATTCCGATACATAGTAATAATTGTTCAGTGAATTAACAAAATCACATCAACTAGCAATTACAGTTGGAACTTTGAACAAACATGTATTGAGTGTCTACTACAAGACCAGGTCCTGGGATACAGGGATGGCTTTGCCTGAAGAAGAGACACATGGTTATAATAATTGTGATAAATGCAGCCCTAGATGGTGGATGCTAGATACAGTGTAGATACAGTGGCTACACAGAAACAGGAGTGTTCAGGAAAGGGAGGCCAGGGATATAGGAGAACAAGGTTTAAGAGAGGCATTTCTGATGGGAACTAAAGCCCCAGATCCTGAATGGTACTGCAGGTTGTGGTATGACAAGTAGCTGAGTATGACTGGACTGTAGGGTCTGATCTGAGGAGTATTGGGAAATGAAGCCTCAGTGGTAGGAAGAGCCACATTATGTAGGGACTTGGATATCAGCTAAAATATTTGGCCTTTATACTGTAGATTGAACGAGGGGTTAGGGTACATTAATAGTTTGAAGCAGAGAAGCAGGGTGACCATATTTGCGTTTTAGAAATTTCTGTTGGCAGCAGTGCCGGGGTGTCAGAGGAATAGCATTAGGACCTGATACACAGTGTTAGAAAAGAAGAGGAATAAATGTTGAAAAAGAAAAAATCTGTGCCAAGAAGCTTAAAGAGAAGAAATTGCAAGCAAAAGAAGCAGCAGGCTGTGTGTGTGGGAGGGGCAGTGTTGCCAGCAGCACATTCTGGGAGGCAGGCTGCCTGTTGTCACCAAGTCACCATCACTGACGTGGCAGGATGCATGCTATGTGTGGAATGGTAGCAGCACAAATAGCTGTCCTTCCTCCTGGACACTAATGTGTCTTACTAAAGCTGATAATACTTTATCTTCTTAAACTACCTTTCCTCCAACATAAAGCATTTTCATATAGTTTCACATATCCTCTCACTCTGTTTGCATGGAAATTAGCTAAGAGCAGCAGTTATTGTCCCTATTTTAACAATGAAGAAACTGAGGCACAGAACAATCCAGGTCATAGAGTTGTATAGCAGCAGTTAATCAGTGACTAGCATATGAGAGTTGATTTCATGTCTCTCTGCTAAGGGTTATCCAACTAATGAAGATAGCATTTATTAGGAATAATAATTTGATATATTGTCCTTGCAGTACTTTTCAAGCAAATAGTTATGAATAGGCATTGCCAAGACTGCCTTGAGGTGATAGGATTATGTTGCTTCAAAATAGGTTTTAGTTCTTTGGGGATTTTATGGTTGCTTTGGTAGTTAAAACACTGTAAGAGATTTTGTTGTCTCTCACTAGCCGTATAGCCTACATAATGAACCATATTTCAGTTGTCATGACATCTCCCCTGGTATATGAAGGAAGCATTAGCTGATCTGACAGAAATAGCTCAGGAAATCATATGTATTTTAACAAGGCTTCCCTCCCCGCCCTCAGTGGTAGAGCAAAGAGAGGGCTTATATATGATGAAACATAAGATAGAATCTGAATTTGCATTAATTATGCATCAAAAATTTTTACCCAGTCTAAGCAAGAAAGGGGCCTGATGTGGGTTTTAGCTTTGATGTTCAAAGAGGCATCCCTGTGGATCTGGCCTCCGTGCCAATGGCCTGGCCCAGCAGGCAGGGCAGACCAGACAACCTGTGAAAGGACTGGGGAGATCAGGTTGTTGAGTGGTTTTTTGAAATTGGTGTTCTGTAAGCTCCACTTGTATCTGTTTTTCCTATTGGGCTTTCTGATGTTTTGAACTAAGATTTTTCTGGGCTAAAGAAAAGCTTGAAAGTCATGGATCTCATCTAGCGTTCTAGGTGAGCCTCAGGGCATCCAGGGGTACAGAAAATCACTTGAAGAAAATGAGGCTTTTTCATATGTCCTTTTCCCGAGGCTCTTTGGGTGGGTATCTGCTTGCCTGAAAGGCACCAGAAAGGCCCCGCTGCCATCTCGCTGCAGATCTGTTCAGTGTCTTTTCAGCATGCTTTGCCTGGTTCTGTGACTGCTGGCTCCTGTTCCAGCCGCAGATCACAACCTCAGCATTGCTTACTTGTGATAGGTTGCTAAAAACATCTTTACGCATGATTCATTCTAGCTTAAGACTGTACTGTATTAGCACGGCCCTGCTTTGGGATTCAGGAGCTGGAAATAAATTTCTATCCTGACTGTGACTCTGCTTTCTTATTTTTTGTCAAACTAATATTGGTGCCTAGAAGAGAGACAATTTTTCACAGTTCTGTCGTGCATTTGCATTGGGTAGACTTTTTTTTTTTTTTGAGTTACCAGGGGTTGGGATTGAACTGGGTCCTCATATGTGGGAAGCCATCACTCAACCACTGAGCTACATCAGCTTCCCTGAGTTGGCTTTATCGTTTGTTCTGCTTGTTGGCTTGTTCGGTTTTTTGGTTTGTTTTTTCAGGAGGCACCGGAAAACAAACCCGGGACCTCCCATGCGGGAAACCGGTGTGTAATGGCTTGAGCCTCTTTGGTAGATTTTTACAGGGCTTTCTCAGTTTTTCTACAATTTTGGTGGTGTGTGTGATTTTGCCTTTTGGAACAAAAGGACTTTAATTTGAGTGAGGCTTTAACTCACTGTGCTCTTGTGCCTTACTCTGTTTTTGTACTCCATCACTGTCCTTTAAACACTTGCTTGCTTTTTGTTTCCTTCTGCTAAACCATGAAGTACTTTAGTTTTTTTTTCCTTTCTCAAGCATGGAAGAGTTTCAATAAAGTAAAACTTACATGAACTCTCAGGAACCATTCAGATGAAACCTCAATTGGAGCACTTTCCAGCCTCTGTTTTGTAATGTTATTATTGTTATTATATTTATGATTCCCAAAGTCAAGAGTTAGTTGGCACTTTGTACAGGTGCACCAGTTGTTCACAGCTTGGACCTATTCTGATTTGTCAGTGCCTTTGCTATACTGTTTTGAATATTACTCTTGGTTGTTCCCGTAATCAGATTGTAAACTTTGGCAAAATGAGCATTACTTTTTAATATATCATAATTTTCATGGTAGCACCTAATATAAAACCTTGTACTTAGTTGTATTTAAAATATTTTTATTAATGACTGAATAACACTACCTAAAATCCATTATGTAAACAGATTCATATGATTTAACTCCTAGATTAGAAAGAGAAGAAAGAGATCTTTATATTTCTTGTCATGCTTTCATTTTCTCCATTTCTTTATTTTTTTCTACTGGTATTCATCTATTTCTTACTGTAAGCAGATACTTGCAATTGCAGACAGACCCCTTTTCTAAGGTTACTTGCTGCTGTTTGTCAGTACTTTAGCTTTATACTGGTTAGTGTGACTGTGCAGTTTCCTATCTACTCTGCCTGGGTAACTGATGGTTTTGACTCTTCCCGTTTCTTCATTGGCTACAACCACCAAGTCTCTCCCATACCATATTTTTCTTCAGAATGTTTCCTGTATTTGTGTCCTTGAGGCCAGTGCTCAAATTACCTGCAATAGGAACTTTTCTATTTTGCTGCTGTAAGTCTCTGTCCTCCCTAATCCATTACCAGAATAATTTTCTCAAAATACCACTTTCTTCTTCTCAGTCTCCTGCTCAAGAATCTATGGGGGTTACTTCTTAACTCCCATATTCAATCAGTCTAACTCCAGCCCAGTTTTTAAAAAACTGTGGCTACACCCTCATTTATTTCCACTCTTCTTTGTGTATAATGCATCTGCTTTAATAAGATAGGTTACTTAGTATTAATACTTCCTATACTCTTGTTCTTTCATCCTCTGGGTTCATTTCAGCTTTCCTTCTTCTTTGCTGTCTTCTTTTATTAACCATTACTCTTTAGGGTCCATCTAAAACTTCATCTAATTTTGTGAAGTCCAAGCTGCTTTCACTCTTTCTGAACTCTCTTTGGGCTTATAGTTACTATCACACCAATTAGCATTTACCTTGGGGCATTTCTATGACAAATATGTTAATTTTGTCCTCTCCACATTAGTGTAAGCCCCTTAAGACTAGGCATGATGTTTGATGCTACTTTTGTACCCTCTATGACACTCGGTATACTTGTTGATTTGAAAAATGATTTGATCTTGTAAGACACCCTCCTTATTGTTAGCTAAATAGAAGTAAATGAGGTCATTGAGGTTGAGGGTGAATATGGTTGAAAATATTTGAAATTTTCCTTAAGAAAATACTTAACAATTTATATGAATCCTTTGATATAAAAGTGAATGAATTAAAATAGTCTTTTTTGAAGGATAATTTGAGAAAATTCCAAGCAGTTGAAAACAGATGGCAGTTATGGAAGTGTCTTTGGCAAGCAGGTTTAGTTTATATCTGTGTGTATCTGAATACACTGTATGTTTATACACACATGATCATGCTTATGTATAATCTCTGTTTAAGGGGAAGAAAGATCCTGATTTTCCAGGGTTCTTGAACTACTTTATATATTTCAGAAATGTTGCTTCCTTTTCCTTTTTTTTTTTTTAAGAAGGTACTGGGGATTGAACCCAGGATTGAACATGGGAAGCCGGCACTCAAACCTGTGAGCTACACCCGCTCCCCTTCCTTTTCCTTTTATTAAGGGAGAATAAAAACCTGTTTTCAGTGTAAATTCTTTAACACTAGTATTCACCCCTATTCTTTAACCAGTGTTGAATAAGAAATTGAAATTTTATGTCAATTTCCTTCATTTTTACTTGAAAATTTCCTATGTTCTCCTAATAATTGGAGTAAAGTACTACGCTTTCTTCATCCAGGTATTAAAATTTCCTTGGATTCAATACTAGTAAGATACTCTGAATAGCAATCAAAACCCTACCACTGGAAATCATCTTTATTTATTATTCATGTTAGGTACGAATAAAATAATATATGAAGCATTCTGCTAAAGAGGAAGAGAACATTGTATGTATAAATGTTTGCTAGCCAACCTGGAATACATAGTTTAGCCTGAGATTGGGTAAGGAAGGTAGTCCCATTATGAAAATTTAGTGCTGGCTAACAGAGATTTAGCTCATTTGTCACTTCATCTCCAAAGCTTCACCCAGTTTGTCTAAGTGCTCTGGCTTCTGTGTTCCTAGGCACTTGCTTTATACTCCTATTACCATATTGTGTTGCAAAATCTCTTAACACTTATTCATTCAAAAATATTTATTGAGCACCTCCTACCTGCTGAGGACTGTTCTGGGTGCTGGAGATAACATTAAGGAACCAAAGATAAAATAAATTCCTGCACTCATGGGGGATTGGGGTGGGACTACAATAAATAGAGAGGATGCCTGTAACAAAACACATAGCCAGTCTCTCCTTCCAGACGTTTGCCAGAATTGAACCTAAATGTGATGGGAGGCCAAAGAGCAAAGCTCAAAACTTCCAAAGGGTAGAAATACCTGGGGAGAGGCTGGCAATACACTTAATAAATAAGAAAATCATATAGTATGTCCATTGTGGTAAGTGTTATGGAAAAAATATTAGAACAAGAGTGATATGGAGTTCAAAGATGAGGGCTACAATTTAAATAGGGTGATCAGAGTTGCCTTCACTGAAAAGATAACATTTGAGCAAAGAATTGAAGGAGATAAAGAGGGAACAAGTCATGTAGAGAGGAAGAATATTTTAAGCAGAGATAATAGCCTATGCTTAAGTCCTTAAGGTAGAATCATGCTTGGTGTGTATGAGGTGGGAGGCTGGGGACAGATTCTCTAGTGTTTTGTAGACCAGTGGTGTATCTTTGACTTTTACTCTGAGTTAAAAGAGAAGGCTTTCATCAGTTTAAGCAGAGTAGTGACATAATAAAAAGGATCATTTTGAATGTTGTGTTGAGAATAGACTATTAGGGAAAAGGTGAAAGCAGGGTGAGGAGTTAGGAGGCCATTGGGAATAATTTGGATGAGAAATGAAGATAGTTTGGACCAGGGTAGAAGCAGTAGAGGTGGTGAGAGTTGGCTGGATTCTGGATATTATTTGAAGATAGAGCCAACAGGATTTCTTGGTCAATCAGATATATATATGGAGAGAAAAGAGAGGAGTTAAGAATTACACCAAGATTTTTGGCCTGAGCACCTTGAAGAATGGAGTTCTCTTTAACTACGATGGAGAAAACTAATAGGTCAAAGGGGTAGGGGTGGGAGGTTGGCTAGGAGATCAGGAATTTAGTTTTTGGACATTTTAAGTTTGAAATATCTATTAGATATTCAAATGGAGATGTCAGGTAACAATTAGATACATGAGTCTAGAGTCATGGGAAAGGTTCTGACCTGGATGTGTAAATTTGGGTGGCATCACAATGTAGCCAATATTTAAAACCATAAGACTGGATGAGATCAAGAGTATAGCTAGAAAAGAGAAGAGACCCAAAAACTAGGCCCTAAGGAACTCCAGTGATAAAGAGTTAATGATGGAGAATATCCACTTCCAGGTAAGATGTAGATCATAGCAGGCCAACACTCACTGCAAAAAAACAAAACAAGAAAGGGATAAATTGCGCCCCCCAGATTTTTTTTTTTTTTTTTTTTTTTTAATATTGGATAGCTGTATAAGCAATGAGAATTTAGATGGACTAAAATTCCAGATGATGAAGAGCCATTCCTAGATGAGCTGATAATTGCTGGCTATTTCTTCTTCAGAGACATTAACCAGTTTTGGATGCAGGCTGAGAACAGGCTATTCTGGGTTGAAAGAAACCATCTGACCCTGATGCTGATTGATTATATTGGTTTGGTAAAATGATTGAAAACTAAAGGAATCCCCAAAGGTTAGTTTTCCCCAAGGGGCTTTTGCTGAATTTGGGATGGAACAGGAGGCTAGAGGCTCATCCAGATTGAACCCCCGCCCAGTCTCCTGGTGCATAGGAGACAAAATCTCACTAAACGAATGGGGGATAAACAACAGGCACCCCCTTAAGATAGTTTTCAGGTTTTTAGCCTGCTTGGGATTGGGGGCTAAAGAACTAAGTTCAAAACCTCCCCAAGGCAGATTTTTCAGGACTCGGGAGAAAAAAATCCTACCAGACTCTTAACTCAATGTCCTTGGACATTCATGCTTAAGTTACAGGGTAAAACAAGAGATCTGCTGAATCTTACCAAAACGGTAACCCAGTCCTGAGCCAACTTAATCTCTGATTGGACCCAGGGGACCACCATTTTTCCTTTTCTGTCTAAGAGGAAATAGAAAACGCTTATGGTGGAATATACTGTTTGGAGCTGCTATAATTCTTTTATCTATAATGTTCAGCATACAATTAAAAATTACTAGAGATTCAAAGAGGCAAAATAAAATGACCAAAATTAAGAGAATAAACACATAATAGAAGCAGACCCCAGGTGATTTAGATATTGGAGTTAGCAGCAAAGAACTTTAAAATAACTATGATAAACATGTTAAAGAAAATAGAAGAAAAGATTACATTCGTCCACCAAAAGACATGCAATTTATAAGAACTTTATGCATTATATAAAAATTGGAAGTAACCCAAATATTCCTCAACAGTAGAATAGATAAATGGTGGTGTATTTATACAATGAAATCCCACACAGCAGTACAACAGAGTGAAGTATATACTGTATGATTCCATCTATCTAAATTTCAGTAATAGCCAAAACTGGTCTATGGCGATAGAAGTCTGAATATTACTTCCAAGGGTGGGCATGAGGGCATCTTCCAGAATGCTGGAAATGTTATATATCTTGATCTGGGTGGTAGTTATACAAGTGTGTATGTGTGTGTGTACACTTGAGACTTGTGAGTATGTATGTATACCATACCTCCAATCATTTTTAAAAGCATTATTTTCCTTGGTAATAGAGACTATATCTCATTAATTTCCAGAAGACCAGTGCATAAACGTGGAAGGCACTCAGTGAATAAGGAATGTGGAAGAAATTTAGGAAGGAAATGAAGTAGAAAGTTAGGAAGGAAGTTGGTTCATTAGTCTAGTTTCCAGCAACTTTTCCTTTACTTACTAGCAGCTTGCCATATTCAGAGCTCTGTTTGTTGCCTGGCAAGGTCAGTGGTCATGGTGCTAGTTGCTCAAGAAAGTGATCACCCACTGTATGCCTGGCCTTTTCTAGGCGTGTAGCAACATCCGTAAACAGAACAAGTAGGATCCCTGCTCTCATTGTAATAAGAGAAGACAGGCAATAAACAATAAACTTCTTCTCCTCTTTTCCTTTCTTGTGTTTAAGAAACACAGAGAGTGTAACTTTCTGAACACTGGAGCAACAATTGAGCTTGTTATTGGAATTAGATGAGATATAAGTACCTGGACAGAGCTTTTTAAGAGTAATGCTTCCATAATTTGTTGAGCTGCCTTTTGTCATTTTATTTTTTGGATTTGAAATAAAGTTTGAATAATAATAATAATAAAAGAAGCAGAACAAATACTTAAACAGGAAAACTAAATCTTAATCTCTCTTCCCACCCTTTCCTTCTGATACATGAAAAATATAGTT
>JAQZBX010005713.1:16249-30736 GCA_029593785.1 Cabassous unicinctus
TTTTTTTTTTTTTAACTACCGTCCCTTTTCAAAAAATAAAAAAGCTTGATTTAAGATCTTAGGAAATATGTTTTCTATAATGATTCGGCTTCAGGACAGTTAAACCCAAGAATCGGGAGACTGAAGACAGTGAAATGTAGCACAAATCTTTCTGGAAAGTTCCAACCAAGGCCCCAGAATAGTAAATTCGGCAATTAGATTTGTTGCGATGAGTGTCCTTTTCATATCACTGTTTTAAGCCTCCTGTAATTAATATGAGGTCTGGAAAGGTTGTAATGCATATGAAACCACTGAACTAAAACTGCTTGAGTAAAGTCCAAGAAAGAATGTTAGACACAAGAGTATTCTGATAATGCATTCTTTAAAGTTTGTCATTTTTAATACAAACTCTAAAAAAAAAAATCATAAATAGTTTATAAAGAGATTTCAGGAGATTAGAAGTATAGAAATTTTTATGTATATCCAAGGTAGGAAGGAAGGGATTAATCTATGTTCAGGTGAGATTTGCATTCAAAGAATGATCTGGAAAGCGGCTGTGTCTCAATTGGTTGGGCTCCCGTTTACCATATAGGAGGCCCTGGGTTGGATTCCCGGGGCCTCCTGATGAAGGCAAGCAGGCCCACACCGTGCGATGTGTTGATGGCCTGCATGATGCGGTGAGCTGGCGCAAATAGACACAGCGAGCACGAGCAGCAAGGGGAGACAAATAAATAAATAAAAATCTTAAAAAAAAAAAAAAAAGAATGATCCCCTGAAACAGAAAGCATTTTCAGGTACAGAGGGGAAAGATGGTACAGTGTAGTTAGAGAATAATAATGCCTTATATTTCCATGGTGCTTTCCGCTCAAAAAATGTTTTTACATACCAGTTTATCCTCCAAATAACCCAGTGAAATATGTATTTTTAACTCCTCTTTTAAGAGATTCAGAAACGGAGGTGTTAATTGACTTTACCCTAAGACAATAACTGGTAAACATTAGAATCAGGACCTTCAGTTTATAAGTCCCTCAAACTTTTCTGTTACAGCCTTCCTAAAAATTTTATCAGGAATACATAGGCAGTTTTGGCCAAGGAGGACTAATTTTAATGACTCTAAAGGCATATCTGAATGCAAGAATCTGAAAAGCAGAGTGACTTCTCTGCTTATGTGGGGGGAAGGACGGGGGCGGAGGTTATAGAATTGTCCCAGAGGTTAGATTCCACCCCTTTGCAGTCTAAATCTGCAAAATGTTTGTGATCTTTTGATAAATCTGTGAGCTGGTAGGAAGGAGGCATTAGTACTCAAAGACAGTGAACTTTTTTTTTTTTAAGGAGGTACCAGGGATTGAACCCAGGACCTCGTTCATGGGAAGCAGGCGCTCAACCACTGAGCTTCATCTGCTCCCCAAAGAGAGTTGGTTTTTTTGTTTGTTTGCTTGTTTGTTTTGTTTTTAGAAGGTACCAGGAATCAAACCCGGGGTGGGAAGCAGGTGCTTAACCACTTGAGCTACATCCGCTCCCCAAGACAGTGAACTTTTGGCTGAAGTAGTATCTATTGTATTTCTTGTGGGATTATTTCCTTGGGTTCTGTGCTGCCAGTAATTTTCTTTCTTTTTAAACTCTTGTTTCCAGGAGCCTCCAGAAGATGATGCAAACATCATTGAGAAGATCCTGGCATCTAAGATGGTCCAGGAGGTGAGTGGTTCATTTTCTAGCTTTTATATCAATAGCATAGATTATACCCTCTGTGAAAAGGTTTTAGCCAGAGAACCTCAAGTACTCATTGTTGGAGTGAGAGTTGTGCAAGAATATTGTTTGGCTAGTCAATACTTACTTTTTTACCCCCATAGAGGATTTTATGACATAATATTATACAATATCTAAGTATGGACCAAACTGATTTTTTGCCCCATTGTGATCTTTGCAGAAGGTATTTATTTACCCCTTAGTCACTGGGATAAAAAGAAGAAATAGAAAAACAGTTCTAATGGAAACCTTGTGGATTTTTTTTTTTCTTTAGTCGATAAGGGTATCTCATCGCCGTTATAGGGATCCCTTGGATAAAATTCCTGGAGTGGAAGAGTGTGGTGGTCCCTGTGAGAACATAGTTTCATGTTTATTTCAAATATTATGAAAGTAAAGTTCATTACTTTGATAGTGAACACCACTAGTGTTTAGGGAAGGAGAGTTGAGAGGCATCAGAGGTACATGTACCCACTTTTTATTTATTTTATTTTATTTATCCCCCCCTTGCTGCTTGTGCTGCTGTGTCCATTCGCTGCGTGTCTTCTCTGTGTCTGCTTATCTCCCCCTTGCTGTGAGGTCTTGCCGCATCAGCCCACGGCACCGCGCGAGCCGGCCTGCCCTCACAAGGAGGCGCCGGGAAGCAAACCCGGGGCCTCTCATATGGTAAACGGGGGCTCTATCCACTGAGCCACACCCGCTTCCCCATGTACCCACTTTTATACCAGACTCTGATCCTGACATTTCTCAGAGCCTTGTGCCAGTTTGGGTTCATCAGCTGAACCCTTTCCCATCCTGGACCTTGGAAGGACACAAAGAGAATCTGAGTCCATATTTTACTTTATAGCTGTGTATTCAGTCTTTGGAAACTCTGATCTATGTCTGTCAAAAGAAGACCTGGGAAAATACAAATACTCAAGAAATCTTTACCAAACCAGATAGAGGTGTTGATTTACCTGTTTTGTTTTGTCACACAAGGGTGACTTGCCAGGAATCTGAGCTGATAACTGCTTGCTGTTTATTACAGGTTCACCCGGGAGAACCCCCATTTGACTTGGAGCTATTCTACGTTAAGTATAGAAATTTGTACGTCTTTTTAACATATTGTTTGTATTTGATTTTATATGAATAAAACTTCCTTTTCCTCATCACACTTTCCGTATTTTCAGAGAATGGCCCCTAAGGCATGATCCACAAATCTTGATTGACTCAAGTTCATGTAGGCAGTAGAGTTCAACTTTGGCTACACAAAGAATTACCTGGAGAGCTTTTTAAAGCTCTTTAAAACCACTGAAGCCCTTAGTCCTACCAAGAATCTGGGAAGTGGGTCCCAAGGATTGGTATTTTTCAGAATCTCCCAGGACAGCTATCATTTGCACCCACAGTAGAGAACCACTGTAATAAAGCATATATTCTTTCTTTTCCTTTTGCATTTTTCTTTCTTTCTCTACTACCTGCCCACTTTCACTAACGTGTCAATGATAGCCTACATACCCTTCCTCTGCCTTGAGCCAGTTGCTGCAGAAATTGCAGATAGATCAGTTGCTTAGAATTACTCCCTTGTTTTGTTTTGTTTTGTTTTGTTTTCTGTTGTTTTCACCCTTAAGGGCAGCCTTCTAAATCCAATCTCTGGTAGTTTTACAGCAAACTACTCTGTTGCGTCTATAATAGATGGTCACCCTGTTTATTGAACACCTTAAAGCTCAATCATTTGCTAGCTTTGTGCTTGTCTTACAATTTATGTGTCTTTGGATAGTTCCTATTTACATTGTAAATGGGCCACAATGGAAGAACTTGAGAAGGATCCTCGCATCGCACAGAAGATCAAGCGATTTAGGAATAAACAAGCCCAGATGAAGCACATTTTTACTGAGGTGAAGCAATATTTATTGACTTGTTTGCTGCATTTTTTGCAGTATTAAATACTGGGTTTAAGTTTCTAGATTTCTAAGTTGAAGTTGAAGTCCTATGCAGATCTGTTGCTCAAATCAAATTGCTGTGTACTGATTTATAGGCAAAACTAGTCCAGATTTAAGCTGAACAAAACATGCTATCCTTCAAGGTGTGAGGATCAAACCTTACAAAACTGATCACTCATAAGAACATGTAACTTGGTATTTTGGTCAGAATACCTGTAAATAGCTAGGGCTGGAGGAGTATGAACATAATCCTTTCATTTCCCCTCATCTATAGAAGAGATTAATTCCAAAGATTTAAAATTTAATACTAAAAAAAGCTAAAAGTATTAGAATAAAATATAAATTATTATATAAGTTTGGGAATTTCTAAGTATCCTACTGACAGCAAGAGGAATAATTGATGGGTTTGAATATTAAACAAATCTGGAGTGTCTATATATCAGAAAATGCCCCAAACAATTCTTATTAGGATAACTGTATGTGTAATGTGTATGTATATGCATACATCATATACATATACATTTTTCCTGATTAGATGCATATATACATACATACATACATACACACATATATGTATATGGCATATATTCTTTTTTAACCTAGTATAGGAACCTTCCAATTTATATTTATACATACATACTTGTTATACACTGTACCAACATGACAAATAACTTTAATGATAAGAGCTGCTCTTCTAACTTTAAAAAAAAAAGCAAATAGAAAAAAATGGACAAATTAGTAGGCAGTTCATAAAAGAAGGAAAAATTGGCCATAATCATGCAAAAATGCAGTCAATTCCACTAGTAATAAAAGAAATATAAAATAGAATGAGAATCTTCTATTTTTTACTTATAAAGTATTTTAAGGTTTTAAAAACAGATAGATGCTTAGTGTTACAAAATATTGTTAGTCGAAAATGTCAGGCTGTAACAGGGTATGGGGCAATTCTATCTTGGAGGATGTGGAAGAAAAGAAACACCATAATAATGCATAGGAAAGTCTTGAAAATATATGAAAATGCCGATATTGTTTTCTCTGGTTGATGGAATCACGGTGATTTTTATTTTCTTCTTTTTTTAACATGAAGTTTTTCTCTTTATCCAAATAACTTTTCAATTAAAAAAAAAACAATAAAAATTATTCTTAAATGAAAGTCACTTGTTATACCTGTGACCTGAGAGTGCACCAGATACTATCAAATTAGAGTAAATTGCTGTGAATACTTAACCGATTCTTTATTCATGTTGTGCTCCTTTTCCTCAAGTGACAAAAAAGATATTTTTAGGGTAATGTCAATATGAGCTCTTCTTATCCCTTTATATGGGGTCCTTCCTATTTAGCCTTCAAGTTTGGCCCCAGCTCTCTCCATGATGTTTTTAAAGTATATGAGAACAATTTTTCATGACTTGGTTCCTCTAATAGAGAAATGGGGAAAGGAAGAGTTGGAAGAACCATTCTTGAATCCCTATTGGACACCCTCCCTCTGTTCTTGGAACATTTTATTCACACCTCTATATTAGCAAGTATTTGCAGTGTAGTAACTTGTTTACATGTCTCTTTCTTACTTTAAGCCCCACAAGCGCCCGTGCCTTCCTTATATTTCTTTTATTGGTCCTAGGCACAGGGTTAGTGCTTAGTAATTGTTTGGCTCTCCTCAGATAAGACCTTACCCCTGCATCAGACCCTTTAGCACATCACATTTTCTTGGAATGAAGTCCAAATTCCTTAATACGGCTTGCAAAACCCTGTGTATCTTTTTTCTTATTTATTCCCAAGACAGTGATGTTTTCCTTGTTTAGGATAGAGAGAAGAGGAACTGTGTTAGGAAATATAGAAATAACAAGAGTTCATACTCTTGTGGGGAGGAAAGGCTTTTGAGAAGATTGGAGGGCATGATGAAATTAAGAAGTAATAGTGGGAAGTAGGTCTGACAACACTATCTTTGGTGTTGACCTGCTCTACATTTTTATTAATAACTTGGATAAATAATATTCTTATAGATAATAGCTTAGTTTTGAATAGAACCATCTACATATCCATTATTTCCTAACCACCTTATGAGGAACATGTGATGGAGACTCAGGCTCAAGAGGCTTTGATAACCCAGATGCCACAGGCATTCTGACTGTAAATCCCAGCTTCTTCTGAAAACTCAGAAGACTTCTAATCAGACATGATGCTGGAAAAATATATGACAAAACCAAAGTTCAGTTTTACCTGAACAGGCTGTCATGATTGAAGTATTATGAGAATTAATAAATTTAATGTCTTATATTTATATCCTAAAAATCTTTATAACTGTAAAGTGAGGAAAATGACTGAGTAGTGGTTCTAAGGAAAAAAGGTATTGTCAATTTAATTATCTACAAGTTTACTGTGTCAAGAGTGGGGTATTGCTGCTTAAAATGTAAAGCAAATCTAGGCTCCACCAAAAGAACAGTATTGCTATGCTTGCTCTTTTCAGTCCCATTTGTTATGTTTATTTGAGTACCAGGATTCAATCAGGGATTTGGCAAAACTAAAGGGCAATTACAGGAAGACTGCAATGGTAGTAAAGGGACAGAAACATAGCTTAGTGATTGAAAGCAAAGATGGAAAGCAGTAGCAGCACTGTGCTAAGTACCTGGACTCTGGAGTTAAAATGCTGGGTTGCAGCTTCCCCCTTACAGCTCTATGGCCTTGGGCCAGTTGCATAAGCTTCTTTAGACTCAGTATCCTCATCTGTATAAAGCAGAAATTGTAATACTACCTAATAGGATCAACCTCACAGAATACCTGCAAGGATTAAGTGAATGCTTATAGAATTTAGCATGGTGTCTGGCTCTTAGTCACCGTTCTGTAAGTATTAGCTGTCTCCATCATCAAGGGGTCTGGTAACATGGCATATGAAGAGCAGTTGAGCAGACTGGGTTTTTTTTTAACTCAGGTGGGGGAGATTGCTGCTTTCACATCTTTGAAGAACCAACCGGGAGGAGAGAATCAAGTTATTTATTGCTACTGTAAAGGAAGCAGTTCACACCAATGAGTCACTGTTAAAAGGAAGGAAATTAGGCTATAATTTAATAATAATAATGATAAAGATCATGGCACTACTACTAAACAGGTAGAGGTAAAGCTATCTCAGCAGTGGATTGGGCCTTAGAGAATAGTAAATTCCTTGACACAGGAATAATTGAATATTCCTGAAATTTTCCAGAGATTATGTAAAAAGGATTCCTGCATTGATTAGGAGATTGAATTAGATAATATCTAAAGTGTCTTCTAGCCTAAGTGGCAGTAAGATTTCAGAGGTCCAGGGAACAGTCCCTGTATGAGCAAGGCATGGCTATAAGTTCTATCACACACAGCTCTGTGAACTTGGTCACATTACTTCAACCTCTCTGAGTCAGTTTCCTCATTTGTAAAGTAATTATAGCACCTACCCTATCAGGTAGTTTTGAGACTTAAATGAAAGCATAATTCTGGACATATGTTAAGTACTCCTAAATGTTACTTACTATTGTTTTTTAAGTAAATTTATAAGAATTGAAGCATGAAGTGCATAAATATAGGCAAATTTAAAGTGTATAGCTCAATGAATTTTTACAAAATAAACACATCTGTATAACCACTACCTAGATCAAGAAATAGAACATTATTAGTACCCCAGAAACTCCTTTCATGCCACCTTAGCTGTTAAGTATTGTTCTTGCTATTAAGAAGAAAAAGAAACTATTACTCACGTTCCAAGGGCTATTTTTAGAATATGGTGCAGTAAGAAAAGGGAATCCTTTTTGTGCAGATTTTTGCATAGCACTGTTACACGACCAACAGGAAAGGCCTACCTCAGCCTTGCTGCAGGCTCTAATGTAAAGCCTGGAATCCTTTGAATTTAGCCATAGAGAGCAGGATTTGGAAACAGTGAAGAAATGTCTGTGAAATGACTTTTATTCTCAGGTGAACCCTTTCTGTCTTTCCTGTTATGACCCAGGGAATAAGCTTGCTTAAAGATAAAACACTGGGTGTTGGATAAAACACTGTATTGGATTTGAGGAAAGAGAGCTCTTCTGAACTGTTCTTCTATGTTTGCATTAGCCTGATGAAGACCTGTTCAATCCAGACTATGTAGAAGTTGATCGCATCTTGGAGGTGGCTCACACCAAGGATGCAGAAACTGGGGAGGTGGGTGTTTTGCCATTTTTGCCTCTTCTATAACATCTTCCCTTCTCACCACATATTTTGGTGAATGCTTGTTTTGTTAACATGTGGCCTTTGATTTAATAGCATTCATGTGTTTTAGGATGGTTTTTCAGAGGCCAGCCAGAGTATGATTGGCCCACTTAATTAGTATTTAATCAAATAGAAAGAACATAAGTTTCTCCCCTGTGTTTCCTACCAGGAAGTCACACATTACCTAGTAAAGTGGTGCTCACTGCCATATGAAGAAAGCACATGGGAGCTAGAGGAAGATGTAGATCCTGCAAAAGTTAAAGAATTTGAATCTCTTCAAGTACTCCCTGAAATTAAACACATGGTAATGTATATCTGTTTTGCACCTCTTGTAACATATAATTTTATTAACTTGTTAATCGTGGATGTCCAGTTGGCTGTGTGCCTCATTGTTTTCTGTGATATCTTACCTTTGGCCTCTGCCCGATTGAACCTGCAGTTCAGGGTGCTGTCCTCCCCAAATCAGACTTTCACTTTAAGTCTGGACTCTGGTTTCATAGATGCAACATTTAAGAAGCTTGACTAAAAGCTTGGAATTTTTTAATGCATGGCTGTTGTGTAGAGTCAGTAAGGTAGAAGATTGGAGAAATGTGAAAGGAGCTCAGTAGATTGTTACTGTCTTTTCTGTTTCCTATTTCTTAGCTCTTGCTCTGTCAATCATCTCTTTGTTTTTCCCCTATGCCGTCACTCAACTAGAAGATCCTTAAGGGGAAAAGCTGTTGTTTATCTGTAGGTCCCTAGCACCTTGCAGAGAAATAACATAGGTTCTCAATATATGTTTATTAGAATCTTTTTTTTTTTTTTTTTTAATTCTCTGTTATTACCACAAGACTTTAAAGTGTCAATTTAGGGGTTCAGTTTGTCCATAAGTAAAATAACCAAGACTGTATCCAAATAATAGAAATCCTAAATAAACAATATTTTTAGATGGGAAGACTCAATCTATAAAGATTTAAGTATTCGCCAAACATATTAATTACAAGTTTAGTGTTTTCCAATGGGAACTTGACATACTGATTTTAAGGGAACTTGACAAACTGATTCTGAAGTTATATAGAATAATAAATAAGATAGAATAGTCAAGAAATTAAAAAAAAAAAATTCCCCATTGAATATAGAGCTACAGTCATTAAGAGTGTGGTTTTATTGTAGTAATAGACAAACAGATCAGTGGAGCCGAATGAAGAATCTAGATATAGCTCCATGAATATATAGGAACTTAGTACATGATAAATGTGGCATTTCATATCAGTAGAGAAAGGAAGAATTATTCTTAAAAATTGATGTTTCATATGGAAAAAATAAGTAATAAGACTGCCTCTATTCCATTTAAGGGGAATTTACAGAATGTCAGTTTTGATTACACAAGATTTTTGCTTTATGTGCTGGCTTTTGAATGTAACCAACAAAATACTTGACCCACTGTACTTTTCGGAGCTGATACCTCAGACACAGAGAAGTAACAAGAAGAAATACTCTCTATGGAAACCAAAAACCTTATTAATATTGGCTTGCTGGAGACATCAAAGTATAATTGGGAATGGCATCTAAGAGTCTTAAGTAAAACAATACACTTGCTAACATTTTAAGTGGGTTCTCTTTCTCTTTAATTAATTACTTGCAAATTTTATAAAAGTATTCTTAGTTTAATGAAATCTGGAAGATATAAGACCTGCACATGGTCAGAAAATAGTTGTTGCAGTTTGAAACCAGCCTTAGTACAGATTTTTTGAGATTTATCACCTCCCCATTATTATCCTAAGTACCTATCCATTCTATACTCCAAAAATCATCCTCTCTCTATGTATTGTGTTCCTTGTTTTCCTCCACTAGGAGCGGCCTGCTTCAGACTCCTGGCAGAAACTCGACAAGTCTCGCGAATATAAGAACAGTAATCAGCTCCGGGAGTACCAGCTGGAGGGGATGAACTGGCTGCTTTTTAACTGGTATAACAGGTGAGGAAGTGGATTTTTCTACCACTTGTGTGTCCCTGGAGGTACTTCGTTGCCTTCACCTGGAAAGCTTAGAGTAGCAGTAGTAGAGTGATGATAGAGAGCCAACACAACCATTGATTTGGGGATGGTAATCTTTGCACAGTCATCATGCCAAAACTTGCTTTATTTTTATATCAGGTGTCTCTCTAACCAAAAGGAATGATCTTCAGACATCATTGATTTTGTGCTTTTTTTTTTTCTTTGCCTGTCTACCCAAGAAGTTAGAGTCATCCTAGAGGAAACAGAACTCAAAGACTCATTTAAAGCTGTTTTCTACCTCTTAAGTCTCTAGCAAAAAAAAAAACAAAAACAAAACAAAACAAACTCAAAGAGGTAGGAAGTCTGGATTCTAGTCCCAATTCTGCTACTTTTTTGTAAGCCATGCATGATCTGGACTTGTACTGTAATGCTCAGTTTTGAATTATTTGTGCTCCAGTTCCTGTGAGACTGTAGCTGAAACAGGTGAAATTTGAGAAAGATGTGTTGATATTTTCTTAACATTTTAGAATCAGCTCCATAGTATGAATTTAAAGATGGCATGTTGTGATGGAAAACATACCAGGATGGTACTCTGGAGCCCTATGCTCTTGTGAAGTTTCTGCTGCTTATTCACTGTGACTCAGAGCACAGCTCACTTCTCCTTTCCAGGACTCAGGTTGCTCATCTGTGCAGTGAGAGAGTGGGCTGGATGGTTGCCATACCCTCTCTAGTTCACGGCTCTGCACAGTTATATGATTCTGGATCCCCAGAAAAGACCAACATTTTTTACTCAATAAGAAATTTATCATGTGGGTTCAAAATTTGAGAATGAGAAACATGTAGCGCATCATCTTTTTATTTTTGCCTTGGGTTCCTGGGAAGTTTAATTGTCAGTTTCAGAAACTGGCTTAGGTTTGAGGCATTTTTTTCCCCTCATTTTTACTCTTTAGTATTTTCTGTATTTTAATGGAATTATTTCAAGTATTTTCTCCCAAGTTGCCATAATGCCTTTTAGGAAGTAGTCAGGTATGAATAATGGTAAACAGAAGCCCAACCAATTGAGCCCAGCCACTTCCCTAATATCTCTCTTGGCTTCAGTTTCATCTGTGTAAAATGATGATAATAAGACCTCTAATGAGTCAAGATGTAGTTCTGAAATATCTTTTTAGTGATGATCTACCTCTATATCTTTCCTACATTGAAAATGAATTACCTGTGTTTTTTACTCTTGGCAGAAAAAACTGTATTTTGGCTGATGAGATGGGCCTAGGGAAAACCATCCAGTCCATCACATTCCTTTCAGAAATATTCCTCAGGGGAATACATGGCCCTTTCCTCATCATTGCCCCTCTCTCCACCATCACTAACTGGGAGCGGGAGTTCCGGACATGGACAGAGATGAATGCAATTGTTTACCATGGCAGCCAGATCAGCAGGCAGATGATCCAGCAGTATGAAATGGTGTACAGAGATGCACAGGTGAGCCTTGCCTGAATCGTAGCCACCCAGGGATGGCCTGACATCATAGCTCAGAACAGCTTTTCTATCACTTGTCTTCAGGAGTTTTAATGCCCTGCACCTTTGGTCACTATTGTCTTACTTTGTACAGTAATTTGTTTGTTGAGGCAGACTTTTTGCCTAGTTTATTTTTATTTATTTATTTATTTATTTATATAAAACACAGTACTCAAGGGTGTGCTTTCCACTCTGAGGTATACCTGAGGCCTGTTTCAGGACAGTGAAAACTTGACTTCTTGGTTGGCTCATAGAGTTGCTTTTACATGCAGAATTCACCTGAATTGTTATGTGCTCAATGAGAAAGTAAGCGAAAGAGGAATTAGGGTACAGAGGGTGGATTCCCAACCAAAGACTTAACTTAGGAGGGGAGTTTTGCAAAAGTGACAGGGAGGAGAAAAGAGAAAACAAGTTAAAAGTTGCATAAAAGCACAACAGAATTTTTTCTCTATTTTTTGTTATGCATAATTACTTTGCTGAGTATGCTTGAGGGTATGATGCCCTGGGCACAGGATTTTATAATTAAGCAAGGCAAAAATTAAATGAAACCAGTCAGAGAAAGACCAGTGCTTTCCCCAGGGGTTCAGTAGACAGCAGACAGAGACACTTAGAAGAAATCTAAGATGTGCTCTAAGAGGATGCAGTTCTGCTCCTTAAATGTGACAGCAACATCAGGACAATCTGAAAGACAAAGACATGTTCTGCCCAGTAGCACTTGTCCCAGGTGAGTCAGGATTATTGCTTTGAATCTGTGCTAGAACCTAAGCTACACGATGAAACTAATTATATACAAAAAGTAGCAAAGAGGATTTCTTTGGGCATTCAAGCCTTGCATTTTATAGACAGGCTCCTGATTGGGAATGTGTGAATCAACACCCATCTGCTTTCCTTACCATGGCAATTAATAAATAAAAGGCTCCCTTGCTGTGCCTTTGTACTGTTCATCTTTTTTACCTCTGTGAGGGCACATGTTCTCTTGCTTCTCTTTCATTGCTCTAGTGAGATCTCTCTCTTGTCTCAATAGCTGGTTCATATCTGTATTCTCTTTTCTCACATGAGTAATAGCTTTTTGGCCTCTCACTTAGGTTCTAGCATTTATAGTTCTATCTCCTCTAATCCAACAGGGACCCATTAGCATAATTCTGTATAGCCACTGCATAAAGCTATGCCTTTGATTGTGTCCTTCTCAGGGAAACCCCCTTTCAGGAGTCTTCAAGTTCCATGTTGTCATCACAACATTTGAGATGATCCTGGCAGACTGCCCAGAGCTGAAGAAGATTCACTGGAGCTGTGTGATAATTGATGAAGCCCACAGGTTGAAGAATAGGAACTGCAAACTTCTGGAGGGCCTGAAGCTCATGGCCCTGGTGAGTTAGCAGGCTCTTTACATAAACATGGGATCCTTCTGTTCACCAGGGAAGAAGCATTCTTAATAGCTGTTCTTCGTGTAGCTTACTTAACTGGTGCATGTTCCTTTTAGTCTAGATTTCCTTTGTTGCCCTCTCTAGTTGTGATAGTGTTGGTCTCAGATGTTTTTTTGTACGAACTGGGTCAACAATTTGACTTTGCCATAGATTGATTATCAAAGGGACTCAGGAGAATCTTAAATAGTATGAGATTTGTGGTCTAGAAATGTAAGGTGTTTTGGCTTGTTTCCAGGTCCCTGAATGATCTGGTACCAAGGATGATGGCCTTTTAATATTACTGTTTTGGCATAGTACTCAGAACATTGTGGCTAGGCACTCAATAATATTAAGTGAATAAATGAATGATTGCTATAGTTAACATGAAATTGCTACTGAAATTGGTAATGTGAAAGGAAAATTGACCCATTTAGTGACTGTACACCTGTAAAATGTTGGCACCTGGGTCTTCATAAAAATAGAGCAGAATTGCCCCAAATTAAATACAGAATGCCCTAGCTTAATTTTCCCACCAAAACTTATTGTTTTGGTGATTCAGACACTGTTCATGATGTTCTTTTTAATTTGTGCAGGAACATAAAGTGCTGCTCACTGGAACGCCCTTGCAGAACTCTGTGGAAGAGCTCTTCAGTTTGCTAAATTTTCTAGAACCATCACAGTTTCCTTCAGAAACTGCTTTCTTAGAAGAGTTTGGAGATCTGAAAACAGAAGAACAGGTAAATAGGAGCCTGAAGAATTGAGGAGGGCAATGTGCCGGTTCCTTTCACATCAAGGAGACAACTCACTGTGGGGACGGGAAATAGCAAATTCTCACATCCTTGGTAAAATGAGCGTTACCTCCTTAATTTTATTTATGTTGGGAGAGTAAGCTGATGATTAGCAGTTCTTATTGCTCCAATGGGTAGATGAATCAAGATCCAAAATATGGTATAATAGTATATCAGGCCTCCTGCCTTCACTGATCTCACTTGGAAGTTTGATGATTTTGCTTATAGCTCTGGCCCCAGGAGCATAGTGCTTTCTTCTCCTTCCCTTATCCTTCTTCTTTCCTCCTATATAATCTGCAACATGTTCTCAGACCCATTTTCTTGAGTACAACAAAATATTCAGTGTGGAGAAAAAGGCAGTCACATACCTAGAGTAGTTGATAAATCCGGTATTATACAGTTAGACAAAATTCCCCTCAGTTTTGGAATGTCCAGTCCTCTGATCTATCTACTATGGGTAGAAATCTCCCTTAGGGATTGTAGAAATCAGCCAGATAAGTTTAAATGCCCTAACAGAGATAAATTGTAGGGTTGGGGGCTTTAAAGGAGAGAGAATTCATATCTGTTTGGGAATCAGGGAAGACTTCATGGAGAGAGTACAATTTGAAAATGGACTTTGAAGGAAGGGTAAATTGTCAACAGGTGGAGAGAGAAGAGATGGTGATAACTTTGCATAGGAGAAAAAAACCCACCATAATCAGAGCTGTAGAATGATTCAACTGGAAACTGTGAGGATGAATCGTCGCGTGTAAGACCAGAGGAGTTTAGGGTTATATTGTGAGAAGATCTTGAAAGACAGGTTGAAGAATTTGGTAGATAATAGAGAAGCAATGCAAGGCTTTGATTGAAGGGATGATATAATTAGTTTTGCTAAATTAATCTAGTAATGGTGTGAATGTGGGTTGGAGATTGAGAAAGTTTGGAAATTTTGTCAGCATCTGTTAAGAGTACACGCTTT
>JAQZBX010005713.1:30836-55693 GCA_029593785.1 Cabassous unicinctus
CATTAGAAATGCATCCACTTTTCCCATTGCACTTAATTTGTGGTATGCTTTTTTTTTTTTTCCCCCCTAGACAGTGACCTCCTTGAGGACAAGGCCGTTATATTCTTCAAAGTTGTGTTTGTCATATCAGCCAGCATTTAGTCTACTCTAAATGATTCTAAACTATGAACCAAGTGAAGGGCAAAAGCCAAACCCAGCATGTGGGAGAATGGAATTTGTCCCTTGTCTTTAACAATTAGCTAGCAGTGTCTAGTCTCTTTAGGTTCTTATATAGTAGTTCCTTGCCCATTTGTGGGATTAGATTCCTAAGAACCATGGTTGGTAAAATCAAGGTCTCATAAAAAGGATTAGGTTTAGGATTGGGATTTAGTTAGGAGAAGACCATTAAAACGGCACCAACAGCCTATATTTTGAAAAACAGTAAACAAATTTCTAGAAAGTATCTCTTTTCAAAATAAAGCATATTCATCATTGTGTAAAACCTGATCCAGTAAATAATTTTTCTAAAATACTCCATTTTTCAGGAAGCATTGCCACAGCATTTCTCTCTCAACTTATTTATGCAGTCTACCCCTTTTTAAATTTTTGAACAGCTTTTTCTGACTTGAAAATTTCTTTTGTGCTTGCATTTTCCCTTGTTTTATTTTCCCACCAGGGGTAATCTTACTGGTATATTTTAGCTCAGGGTTAATTCAATTGCCTTGACTTTGAATCCCTACTCTGTTACTGTCTTCTTGGGGGAGGGAGCAAGTCACCTTGCCATTGTAGTCAAAGGAGGAGAGATCTTCTGTCCAGTCCAGGACTGTTGGAGCAAAACAGAAAATTCATAGCAAAGAGATTATCAGGCTTAAAGTGCCCCCAATGTGACAGCTTCCAGGATAAAATGGGAAACGTCTCCTTACAGCATAAATTCTTTATGTACTGCTACCACCAAACCTGTATGCTGCTGTTGATTTTTAGAAGATGTAGGAGGAATCCTTTTCCAGATTGCCTCTACTCCTTACTGTGGTCTTTGAGCATCTAAGTCTTCACTTCATAATGTATCCTAGGGTACTGCCTTTGTGTCTTTCTCCCTTTATCTCTTGTAAGGTTGCTATATAGGTCTTAAATAATTACTTGTTAATTGAAACTAGATTCCTTTATAGGGGTTGTTATAAAACCCCTATGTTTGGGGATCAATCACACTATGAATTAGATGCTCAAGAGACTTTAGTGAAGATGGGAATGGCCCAGTAATCTTTAAATCAGGATTGGAGCAGGTGAACAGGTCTCATTTCCCTGGACAGGTGAAGAAACTGCAATCTATCCTAAAACCAATGATGCTTCGACGGCTGAAAGATGATGTGGAAAAGAACCTTGCTCCCAAACAAGAGACAATTATTGAAGTGGAGCTGACTAATATCCAGAAGAAGTACTACCGTGCCATCTTGGAGAAGAACTTTTCCTTCCTGGCCAAGGGGGCAAATCAGCATAACATGCCCAATCTCATCAACACCATGATGGAGCTGAGAAAGTGCTGTAACCACCCCTACCTGATCAATGGTAAGTTGGGCAACAGGGAGTCATACAGGCCTGCATGGATCTCTGCCAAAGCTATTGATAGAGATCTCATGTATCCAGTTTCCATTAGTGCTGGGATATATGCATTCCCACTTTTTTTCACAGAGTATAAAACTGAGGTTCAAAGAAGTTAATGGATTCGCCTAAGCAAGCTAGCTAATAAGTGCACAGAACCAATTTTGAACCTACTTGTATCAATTCTTTGCCTCTGTAGTCTTCGCCTGCCAGAAGGTGGATATCCAGTCTGCTGTTCATTCACCTGCAGTCTACCCCACACTTTCCACTTTGGGATAGGGCAGTGGGTTACTTAGTTGAATAAATGATAATGCTGCAACGAGATTAAAACCTTCTGCAGATGGATTAATTGTACTAGTGAGAGATTTTGGAAGTTTTTCTTACAATAAAATTTTTTTGAGAAATTTTTTAATCAAAGTATGACTTGGGTTCTCTTATGGCTAGTCTTTGTGACATCAAGAGGTATGAAGGTCTTTTTTGTCACCTTTCTGTGAAGGTTTCTTTACTTGCATGATTCACCTTGGGACTTCATATCTCAGAAGCCTTTTTCTACTTGGTGAGGTTCCCCAGAAGAGCAGAGGATCTGTTTGCTCTGCAAGATGGCCCTACTGCCACTGAAGGGCATTCCGCTGAGGACACAGACTGGGGATACACAGCATCTCCTTACTGGACTGTTGGTCCGGGACCCAAGAATTCACTTCTAACAGATGGCTTCATTTTTCCTAGAATCTATAAAGCAGAGAGCAGTTTTATATATATTATATATATATATATAATTTATTTTTAAAAGATGCTAAGATTACATAAAATGCTACATAAAAAAATATAAGGGATTCCCATATGCCCCACTCCCCACACCTCCCACTTTTCCCCACATTAACATTCATTGGTACATTCATTGCACTTGATGAACACATTTTGGAGCATTGCCACTAAGCATGGATTATAGTTTACATTGTAGTTTACACTCTCTCCCACTCAATTCTGTATGTTATGGCAGGATATATAATGGCCTGTATCTGTTGCTGCAGTGTCATTCAGGACAATTCCAAGTCCTGAAAATGCCCCCATATTACACCTCTTTTCCTTCTCCCTGACTTCAGCACCTCCAGTGGCCACTGTCTCCACATCCATAATATAATATCTTCCATTGCTAGAGTCACAATAAGTCTATAGTAGAATATCAGTAAGTCCACTCTAGTCCATATTTTATTCCCCAAACCTGAGGATTCTGGGATGGTGATGCCCACTCCACCCCTAATTGAGAAGGGGCTTCGATCCCATATGGCTGATGGATGGGACTGTCTTGCAGAGAGCAGCTTTTATCCTTATATTTTGTTCAAGGAATAGTTTTGTTCTGTTCTTTTCAGGGGCAGAGGAGAAAATTCTGGAAGATTTCCGAAAAACCCACAGTCCTGATGCTTCTGACTTCCAGCTGCAGGCCATGATTCAGGCAGCAGGGAAGCTAGTACTGATTGATAAACTGCTCCCTAAGCTAATTGCAGGTGGCCATAAAGTACTCATCTTCTCCCAGATGGTGCGCTGCCTTGATATCTTGGAAGATTATCTCATCCAAAGAAGGTGAGAATTGTGTCAAAGCTGTGCATCAAACACTGGAGGCTATTCCTTTTCTTAGGTATCTTTTTGATCCATTCAAAAATTATGCTTTAACAACAAAAGTTATTCTAAAATGGAGAAAGGAATCTCCTCCCAAAAATGGAGTAAAATTCATGGTTAAATCTTAGGACCAAATATATGCAAGTTTAACTGTCTGAAATGAATTTCATAGCCTATACTTGGAGCCCTTGCTTTGCAAAAAAAAAGAATTCTACATTCAATTATATTCACTTTTGTTAGAAGAGTAAAAATTCAAATAACATTATACAGGTTAAAAAAATAATGTGTTTATTTATTTTATTTTTAATAATTATGAGAGTAACACATCCTAGAAAGTATCACTACATCAGGTTTCTAAAAGAGCATGGCTGCCAACTCACAGAAAAAGAATTTGGGCATATTTTGTGTCCTTTCTTAGCAAACCTTCTGAAGTTTTATGATATGCCAGCTATGGTATCCCAGTTTATTTTCTTGTGTACTCCTATAATTCCTCATTCAGGTGAAAACTCTCTGGCGGTGTGTGGATATGTGGTTTCTGTGTAGGTACTACATTTGTTACATCATGCACTCTGACTTAGATTTTCAGTCATTGTGATACATCAGTGATCTGAAGACGATAAATGGATTTTTAAAAATTTACTCTTAATGATAAAAGACTTCAAAATGATAGGAATTGTTATTAGCCTAGGCATTACCCAGTTTTAAAGGAAATCTTTGTTTTCATATAGTAAAATCATAGCAAATTTCATTTGCCTTAACAAATCTGATTACACAGTAAAATAATTTTTAAGAGCCCTATACTGGGATTTATATGTAGAGAATTCTTGAGACTTTTATTTTTTTTCTTTGAGAAAGCTACAATGAATAAATCAAAACTAATAATGTAGTTTCTTATTTTATAAATTTACTATTGATTAGGACCCCATTGCTAGAGCACTTGCTTCTTATAAATATATCTTACTCTTCAAAATATATCCAAGTGTTAGTTTTCAGTTGTTTTTTTTAAAGAACCAAAAAAAAGTGAATAGCAGTATAATGGACAGATTTTTCTTTTCTTTCTTTTTTTAAAATTTTTTAAGATACTTGGATTACACAAATGTCACATAAAAAATATAGGGGATTCCCATATGCGCTGCTCCCCCAGATTTTTCTTAAGTATAGAAATCTTTAACTCTCTTTGATGCTATTTTTCCTTTATCATTTATTCTCATTTTGGTTTCAAATTACATGGTATTATAATTTTGCTTGAAAATATAGAGATGCATAACACCACCACCAACACAAAGCCCCCATTCATGCTTTAAGTGGTTATCTTTTCAGTTTTGTAACTCACATTTTTTATTTACTATATTA
The DNA here is from genome assembly GCA_029593785.1 of Cabassous unicinctus. Classification (NCBI taxonomy): domain Eukaryota; kingdom Metazoa; phylum Chordata; class Mammalia; order Cingulata; family Chlamyphoridae; genus Cabassous; species Cabassous unicinctus. Next base: position 35,382 of record JAQZBX010005713.1, read on the forward strand.
TGAAATTGTTTTCTTTAATAATATTTCTACAAGATAATTTTGATGATCTGCATGGTATTCTGTCTTACATGTTGTTTCAAACTTTCCAGCCTTTTTTCAAGGGATTGTATGAATTCATTGCATATACATTTTTAAAAGCATTTCATAATATATTTCTAAAACACCCTGTAGAAGGATTGTTCTTTTTATATGCCTTTCAGCAGTGTATGTAAATACTTCTTTTTCCATACTGTGATCAATACTGCTTTTTTCCTCTTAATTTTCCTCTAATTCAATATGCCAGTTAGTCTTTTAATTTTTACCTCTTATTACTAGTGAGGGTGAATATTTTTCATCTTTACTATCCTTTTTTTGTGAATTGCTTGTTTATGATCTTTTCATTTCCTGTTGGTCTTTGCCTTTTTGTTTATTAATGTATAAAAATTGTTTACTCATGAATATGGTACAAATGTTTTTGCCTTTTAATTTTGTTTATGGGTGTGGTTTTTTTGCTTGTTTAGAAGTTCTAAATTTTATAAAAGTCAGATTTTTCTATCTTAAAATAAGCTTAAATTTGCTTAGGAGGGCTTCCCCTATCTTTTATCTAAGAGCTCAAATTAATATTCTTTATCATTCTCTGAGTCTTATGAAAAATTGCATTTCCTAATTCACTGCTCTTTCCCCCAGACCCATCTCCCGTTTCCTACTCCCTAGAAGCAATTACTTTCAACTTTTCTTGCTATTTATTTTGGTATTTATAGTTATGTCTCTAAATAATTTTGTAATTTTCAGTTTTACTTATCCTCACTAAAGAAGATGAGTATTTAGCCTTCTTTTACTGCCCCTCATAACCACCTCTTATGCAACTTCCTGTCCTTCCATCTTCTCAATGTCATATAATATTTTAGTTAGATTAATGTTCAGTGTTTATTATGATTTATGTAAATACTAAATTACAGCTCAGTCATGTAGTAATGCAGTTGACTTTTTCTTCCTTGTATACGTTTTATTTTCCCCGAAGCTAAAAAATTATATATTTCTTCCCCCCTTGATTGCTTATTTTTCTGTATACTTTTCAAAGTTTAGCTCCAAACTCTGCCCTGATTGTCTAAATCTCCTCTTGTTATGTTCATATACATGAGTTTTACCTTCCTGGTGCCATCTTTCCTGGGACCTTCTGAGCTGCTCTTCTCAGGCCTGTTGCTTTTCTCACCTAATACACAGGTCTTGTGGTCTCCCTTCTGTCAACATATTGACAATTTTCTTTCCTTCCCTCCTGAATCAGATCTCCTTGTTGGTGGATCCCATGTTGGAGGATCCCTTCAAGGAACTTCTGAGAAAGGGTGAACTCACCCCTGAGTCTACATACCAGTTATTTATCTGAAGTTTTAAAGATCTGATTTCCCAAACCCTGGATTACCAATCTAGTTTTTTTTGTCAGTGTGCATATTCTTCACTATTGCCAGTGCTAGGGTGAGTTGACCCTTTTCCAAGGTTCCTATCACTTCTGCTTTACCAACCAATTCTTGCTTGTTGGTCAACATTGGGGCCAGGGTAACATCCCCCTTGTTAAATTCTTTGTTGTCAGCAAGTAAGTAAGAAAAGATTGAGACGCCCAGCCCATTGTCCAGATTGCTGCTATATCTTACTTCTGTGTTAATTACATGACCTGCATCTAAAGGTACTTTCTGTGTTTTCTATCTGGGTGGACGAATAGGAATATTGCTCCCATAGAAGTTTCACTTCTTATTCTCTTTCCTTTTACCATCACCTAGAGCTTTTCCACCATGCTTTCCACCCTTGTTTCTTAATGTTCTACACAGGCATATGGCTTCTTAATGATATTGAACTTTACTTCCTTGCTTTTATTTTCCTCTAAAAATTCTTTAGTTCCCCCACCCCCCAACTCCCCTCCAAAAAACCTTTCCTTTGACTCATTCTTACTTGCTTAGCAATATACTCCCCAGAGAACCTTGGTTTCAGCGATAAACTTGGAGGTTTTGTACCTCTCCTAAATTCTAAAGCGTTGAGAAACTATTAGGCTAGAAATGACCAACCCAGACATAAAAAGACTACCTTGTGCTGCCTAGTATAATCTTCTTGCGATTCTTAATTTATCATAAAGCACTAGAAACTGTTTGGAACCCTGATTCTTTGTTATAAGCACTACTGAAAGATGATTGAGGCTTTTATTTGCTTTTCCTGGTCTTATGCTTAGATTCAGTGCAAGTATTAACTGGAAAATCCTTGGGAACAAGTAGATTTGTTAGCAGTGATCAATATTATATGTTGATAATTCTTCTAGTCCTCTTTAGTTTGTTATTGTTTTGGGGGGAGGGGTCATTTCACAATGCAGTTGTAGGTGTCTGCCCTGTGGATATTGGGCCGGGGGAGGGGTGTTCCTTTCTAGACTGCTATCATTTGGTCCAAATTTAGAAATGAGAGGTTTAAGGCCACTGGTCAACAGCTTCCTGCATTGTTCTGCTGTCCTCCATTGAAGTCATGATTAACACCTGGGCTTTCATTCGTTTGGATCCCCTCAGATACACCTATGAGCGAATTGATGGGCGAGTACGGGGAAACCTGCGCCAGGCAGCCATCGACCGGTTCTGTAAGCCAGACTCAGACCGATTTGTCTTTCTTCTGTGCACCAGAGCGGGAGGCCTGGGGATCAATCTCACAGCTGCTGATACCTGCATCATATTTGATTCAGACTGGAACCCACAAAATGACCTGCAGGTAACCACTAGGATGATTGCTGTTTACTTTAGCTGCCCCTGCATCTAAGAATATCATGACCTGGCCTGTCTTGGCTATAGAGTGTCTGCCATGTTCCTTGCAATTGTGTCAGCCAGGTGATAGGCTTAGTGGCCTTGGTCAGGGGGTGAAAAATGAAAAGTAAATGTTGACCTGTCCTGCTAATCAAAGAGTGGTTCTTTCCTCTTGCTTGAAATCAGATGGTGTTTCACAGTGGTGGCCTCTAAATACACAATAGTACTACTGTTTAATATTATTATTCAATATAAAAAAGAAAGATATTAAGTTTGACTAACTCTCTAATTCTTGATATATGGATTGACTCTGGTTTTCACTTGGTTTGTTATCAGATGGTCATGTGTGGTAAACGAGATAACCTAAGGGGTGGGAAAGTTCCACAGTGTGGCAGAGTTGACACAAGCACCCTTACTAGCTCATTTGCTCTCCATTCAATGCAGTGTATTAGAGACTAATGTGCCTAGTGGATTTGCAGATTATGTATTTTCTAATTCTACCCAAACTAAATGACAGGCACATTTGGAAATAATACATTAAAACCCAAGTATTAAAAAAGAAGAAAATGGCAGGGCTGATGCTCCTCCTCGTTCAGAGTTCTTTACCAACCCTATTTCAAAGTAAACACATTGACAGTCTAACCATACCAGACAATAACTCTGCCAAAAAGATTCTAAATTCTCAGAAAGACTATTTAGAATGTAGAGTTACATATATTCTTATTGTTTCTTCTTGAACATAATCATAAGTGTATATTGTATTTTGGAATATTTGCAAATGCTAGGAGTGTGAGTGTGTGGTGGAAAGAGGGTGGAAGGGTAGCTCAAAAATCTTTTTTCATGATAGAGGTGATCAAAAAAAGTTTGGAGGCTGCTGTTTCACAAAACTAAAAGGGTACCTTAGAGGATACTGCAAGGGAAGGTATGCAGGGAAGAGGGAGCTAAGTTGTTGGGCCTCTAGGTTTCTTCCCTCCCACCTACTTCACACAGTCCTTCTGCTTTGTCTTTCATCTAATGAGTTTTCAAATAAAATTTTGTTTGAAGGAAGCAATCTACTAGTTGAAAATTGGTGCTTTAAATTATAATATTGGTATCAGTTGGCTAAAACTGGAAAACTTTTTTGGTAACTCATTATAAAGCACCTTGTGCAGCATTATGTTCAACATCCAACTTCAAATAAAATGTTTAAGAATTTTGGTGAAAAGGATGTTAGGATCAAAGACAACTTGTTAGATATAATGAATAATTTTTAAAGATGTGATATTCAAAACTAAAATAATAATAATAAAGAAAAGTTAATATTTGATCAGGTCATTAGCAGGAACCTTAATTAGGGTAGTTATATACATCAGGGATTGGATGATATGTACCCATTAGCCACCCATGGGCCAGGGGCCTGTCTTTATAAATAGTTCTATTGGAACACAGCTATACCTCATTGTCTATGACTGCTTTCAGGTTATAATGGCAGAATTGGGTAGTTGTAATAGAGACTTCATAGCCCACAAAACCTAAAATATTTGCTGTTGGGCCCTTTACAGGAGAAGTTTGCCAATCCCTGATACAGACAATTTCTTAAGTCCTTGATAGCAGAAAGTTCTGTGCTCATTTGCAGTGCTCACTTGACTGAGAGGCTTGGACCCTAGGAGAATGACGGAATGAGAAACTGAAATTGCAATGATGGCCAATTTGAGGCCATGTTAGCTGGACATGCACAAGGGGAATATCAGGTAGGCAAATTGGAAAGATGGGGCTGGCATTTAGAGATGGGTCATGACCATAGACAAAGATTTTGAAATCACCCTGCTTCACCTAGATAAAGTCTAAGCCTTACTTGTTGAATAGGTACAGTGCCACCAAGAAATGGAAGGAGAAAGAATGAGAATGTTCAAACCTGATGGAGCAGGTAAAGTCATCTGAGGTGTTTGCTTTCTGTGTGTAGCAGCAAGAGGGGTCTGGGGCTTTCCAGAATTAGGGTCTGGAGAAGGGAGAAGAAGCTTTGGAATAATGGTTTTTTATTTTCACTGCCGGGGAACTAGCAAGAGATGAATAAAGGAATAGCAGGGAAGTCCAAGCTGAAATGGGATAGTGTGAATTTTTTTTAGGGTGCTGAGTCAGTTTCTGTACTTCTTGTCATGCTCAACTTGAGTGATGAAACAAAGAAAACCAGTACGATGAGTGATGCAGGGTAGGGGCTTCTACTAAGAATTTAACAGAAATTTAATGGATGAGTATTTGATGTTGGCAGCCTCTCTGTCATCCATACTGGCTACTACTTCTCTGCTTGATTCGCTGGTTTCTGGTTTTTTTTGTTATCCTTATTTTAAAGTTCTGTAACTCAGAGAAACTGTTGCTTTTTACTTTTGAAATATCTGACTAAACTGGATAGAAGGAAAAGAATTGGAAAGAGTAGAATAATTTTAGAACAGAGAACTACATCGGTGGCTTTTGGGAAGAGGGATTGGTGGAGATACGGTAAAAAGATACGGTAGAGAAACGAATGTCCAAGTTCTGAGTCTCCCACAGAGATGGAGCAGCAGGACTTGAGATTATCCATGGAATGATGAACACTCAGTAGATACACGCACTTTCCTTAGCATTTGCTTTTGTATCCAGGTGCTGTAGATATAATTTAGAAGAAAGAGTCTGGATACTAGGACCCTTAGACATCATGTGGTTCATAGGAATGCAGCTAAGTCAACTGTAAAAATCTGTGAAATGAGATGCTCATCCTAACAATAAAAAACTTAGACCATTCCCTGGTACTATTCTTTCTAGGTAGGACATGTTAACACACACAGACACACAATCGTTTACACACATACACACACACTAATATTTTTTATAAATAAAATTTTCAATCATCTGTAGGTCTTTAAGGTTATTGAAGAACCACAATTCCTACTCTGATATAAAATGACTGTACTTCCTTTGGCAGATGAGCTTGATCGTAGCATCATAGAGGTAAGTTGAGGTATATACTACCCAGTATAAATGGCAGTGCCACAGGAAAGAAAATTGCATCATGATCAGGGTGTTACCCTCTACCCTAGAGGAATTTGCGCACAGTTTCAAAGGTCCAGGTTCAGACAGTAGAAAATATGAGTGTTTAACATGGTCTCAAATAGCCCGGAAAGATTGGATACAGGCCATGGTTATCCCCATTCAAGACACCAGGGGGAGCAATGTCAGAGCCTCAGAACCTTGATAGTGAAGCTGGCCTAATAAGGGGGAGAATAGACTCTGCTAAGGATACCTGTGTCCCTGAGAGAGACCTACAGATAAACCAGCTTCCAGGCTGAAGAACAGAGTTCCATTCTCTGTAAAGTCAGTTGAGAGTCAGAGAACAGAATTACCTTCTCTGGATGCCTTTTCATTATTATTAGCAAAAGGTCAAGCATTCAGCCCAACGTTTCTGCTGGGGTTTTCTGATCTTTGAATATAGGATTAGAGGTTTAGGAATGCTAGAGTTTTTCTATTTTTGTTTGCTTGTTTTGTTTGTTGTTTAATCTAGGTATTTATGACATATGAATGTCATATGATGTTTTCTTTGATCTTGTTAGCCTGAGGGGTCCAATAAAGCACAAACCTCTCCCATGCCTAGATCTGAACCTATTAAGAAATAGACACAGGTGTAAAATGGAGGATCAGGTTATTATTGTAAGTAAATTGTGAAGCTGGATTAGATAATACAGTTTGACCTGTTGCTAGAGTTAGGCTTCCTAAGACTCCTACATATACCCTCCCTCCCCATCCCTAAGTTAAACTTATATGCCCAGAACCGCTGGTAGGCATCCGTGGAGGAGAGGCTGCCCTGGTAAGCCTGCCAGTGGCCCAGAGAAGACTCCCTGCTTTCTACAAGAGATGCGGGGGAAGGGGCCAAGGCCACGCAAGCTTAGACTCATTGGAGTAGAGGGGGGAAGGAGGATAGAGATAGTTAGAGAGACACATTGTTCTGTTCCTACTTGGAAGCAGACACTCGTTTTTGGAAATATGATCGAGAAATGCAACTCCATAATATCTACCACTCTAGCTTAGCATCTCTTTTCCCTTCCAAAATCTTCCCCTGTTCCAGAAAAGTTAAGGCACATGTATAATAGGATCCAGGGTAAAAACTGAGCACTACTTAGGAATAACAAGAGACATTAGAATTAGTATTAATAGGCTTCAAAAATATTATTGTTTCAGTTGGGCTATCACAGGCAAACCAACTTTTAGGTCCCTGTAAGAGAAAATCTTATCTAGAGATACTGGGTAAATGCCACATCCTCTCTCAAACCTTGAATGTGTCTGTCTAATGTATGTAAAAAAATTTTGAGTGTAAATTCACCTTTTTTCACCTTCATTTAGAAAGCACAAGCTGGTGATTCAGCCCTGGTACTTCAGCAGCAGCAGCTTTTTTGTCCATGTTTCCTCTGACATGGGGAAAGAGGTTAAGAAATGCCAAAAGGAGGTGGCAGTAACCCAGGAAGGAAAAAATAGCAATGAAAAACTCGTTTCTTTTCTTCTTTCTCCTCATCAGGAAGAAGCCAATATTGCTGCTAGATCTGAGGGCAGAGATGGGCCTCTTGGGAATAGCAGGGTAGCAGTTGGTCTCCCGATGCCTCCACAGAGACCACAAGCACCTTCTTCTTTACTTGCTCCGTGATACCTCTGGTTCTTGTTCTCTGGGGTGGGCTTTTTGCCCTTTGAGGCAAGGGTCCCTTGGGGTTGTACAGTGTTCAGGGTAATAGTGTTGGAGGCCTCACAGTTCCACATCCTTCCTGTTGCTAAAGTCCCTAAAGGAAGAATTCACAAAGTGTGAGAGCAGATGTACTGGCAGAGAGCACAGCCACAGTGTAGTGCAGATATAACATATCAAAAGCATTCTGGAAGGGCGGAGAGAGTACAGTACAGCCTAAGGAACCAGGGACCTGACTCGCTGCTTGAGGAAGGAGAGATGCTGGTCCCTTTGGCACTCCTTCTGCTACTACCATGTTGTTAGCGGCACCCTTCTTGCCAGTCTGTGTGCCTGGAGCTTGTAGGACTAGACCCTACTGAGTTTACTTTTCTTTATTAGAAGAAAGTTAGAATCTGTGAAATCGTGCACAGAGTTCCATTACACAGTCCAGTCAGTCAGTGCATATTTATTGAACACCAGGGTGGCGACGTGGCCATGAGCTACACTCCCAAGTTTTCTGCTCTCATGGTGCTTTCATTTTAGTGGGTAGACAGACAATAAACAAGTAAAAATAAACAAGATAATTATATATAGCAGGAAATATTGCAAAGAAAATAAAACAGGATAAGGGGATAAGAATGATGGGGGTTGGGAACCCTGATTTAGATAGCATTGTCTAGGAAGGCTTCTTTAAGAAGATAATATTTGAACAGAGACCTAAGTGATGAAAGGGATCTTAAATGATGAGCACAAGAGAAAGAATGGTCCGGTTAGGGGGAATAAAAAGTATGAACTGCGTAGAGTGGGAGGGAGGATAGATGGCATACATGAGGCACAAGATGGGACAGGTACTTAATTAGTATATAGCATCAGTTCCAGAGTCGAGTTTGAGCACTCTCCTGCTTCTCTTTTGGTATCCTCCTCTCTTTTTTTCACTCCCTGCTCATTATTTCTGCTGCTCTAAAGCACCCTTTTTCCGTGCTGTAAACTCATCTTTCCTTCTGTTCTCAGCCAGCTCTTGACTGATTTATCTGGCACATTTATTGAGCCCCAGACACAACGCTTAGGCCCTGGAGAAACAGCAGTGCTCAAGACTTGTTTGATCTGAAAAACTAAGTCACACAGTAGAAACAGAGTGCAGTGGGCAGATCTCTGTATTATTTCCCAAAGACGTTTTCATTTTTAGAGGGGATGAAACCTTATGCCAAGGAATAAATCTGGATCTGGAAATTGCACATAAAAATGTAGGCCTTGCATAGGAGGTAGTTAAGGCAGGACAGCTCCCCAGTGCTCTCCAATTCGTACTGCATAGATAGCCGTATTCCTCTTCTGCAAAGTAGGTGGCCTGTTGAGGCATACTTTGAGTGCTAGGAGAAAAGTAAAGCTCCTGGACTTGAAATAAAATACTTGTGACTGGAAAATGAGCTGGAAACTCTAGCAGCCTGCTCAAAGTGGTTGATTCTGGTAGGTACTATAGGTAGTTTTTTTTTTAAAAAACTCTCTGATTGTGCAGAGATTCCTTGAGGAATAAGTAATGTTTTAAAATATTAAAGAAAATATTTTTTTCAGAGTAGTAGAACTAATGATTTGGGAAACTATTATGAGAGTCAAGAGAGGAATCAATAATGTACTTGATTCTTTGTATTAGCTGTTTAATTTTCACATGATTATTTGTAAAGACATGGTGTCAGGTTTTTCCAACCTCTGGTCTTAAGACTAATATTAGTAAATTGGAGGCTTGAAATCAGTTTGGTTTCTGTCACTGCTTGGGCAACTGAACCACACCCTCTTTCTTCCCATCGCAGTCTCTGGGATCTGTACATGTTTGTGTTTTTTGTTTTTTTTGTTTTTTTTTTTGTTTTTCTGAACATCATTACTTGTTTATCTTAAGCCTTTATTCAGCTCTTATGTATTAAAAAGTAAAGAACAGTTGCTGAGACTGCAAATCATACAGGAGAGCATTAACACTCTAGAATTTTCCCTGAGGGGCAGGGGGAGGGAGAGTAGGGCAGTGCTACTGCCCCCTAATTGTGTCTGTATTTATACCTTTGTTGATCTGATTTTGACTTTGTCTTCGTTGTTGCCCTAGTCCCTACTATTTCCCGCTATACTTCGTCTGTGTGTGTGAGAGAGTTCTGATTAAGAATATAAGGATTGTATGGTTAGCTGTATGAGATTTGACTATAAAATGAGTCTCTTAAATGGCGCAAGACTTCATCCTATTTTCTTTTAGGTAAGTCATCTTGGGAGAGCATGTGCCTATCTCCTGGTATAATTTAGCTGCTTGTAACAGTGGCTCCCCCAAACAGGGTTTTTCCCCCCTCAGTTACCAAGAATTACAGAGATGGGAAGCCCAGGACTAATGAAGTGGCTTCGTAGTGTCATCAGAGTCCCAGATTCCTTCCATCTTAATGCTTCACCATCCTCAGAGTGTGTGGTTTACATCTTTTTGCCATCAAGATGGAACATCACAGAAGTGATGCTGTGCCCTTCTCAGGGGGTATGTGGTGATGTTACCTGTGATCACTTGGTTAAAGTGGTGTCTGCTGGGTTTCTCCATTGAAAAGTGACTATTTTTGCCTTTAAAATGAAAAAGTACTTCGTGAGGAGATATTTTGAAACCCTGTGAGTATCCTGTTTTCTCAACATACTTTTGCCCATTAATTTTAGCATCCATTGTTGGTTCTTGCCTTAAATAATTATTACTGTGCTGTTTGGCTAATGGTAATTTTCTATTTCCCTTATTCCTTCTATATTTATTAATTGGAATTCTTCTGTAAAGAAGAGTTGTCCTTTTATTATTTATTTATTTATATCAGTATGAACTTGTGGGTATTTATTTTATGGGTTATAATCCATTACTCTCAGTATTTATTTTGACTCCTGTGTCTTTTTGACATGTTCCCATCATTTTTTTTTTTGAGCACTTCTTTACTTTCTTTACTTTACTTTATACCTCAAGATGTTCCAGGTTCATGTTGCATTTTTCTTGCCACAGTCTTTTCAACCTTTTCTTCAAAGATCCCTGGTTTCTTTTGTTTGAGAATGATATTTAGAAGCAAAGATCTGGTACTAGATATGCCCATTGCTACCATAATCTTATTGTTTCTAGACCCTCTGAGCATACAGATTTAGAAAATATAGAAAATATATGTATGTATACTAGCACACCCACTCATATCACACATCTGTATTTATTCCGTTATCTTTCCATCTGTTGTTATATCTCCAATTCCAGTCCAACACCACAGGGTTCATTACAGCCTTCCCCCTTTCCTTATTTTTAACTCCTTTCTCTGATAGTGAGAAGCCTAGATATTCCATCCTAGTATACACATAAAGTAGTTTCAGAATTGCTAACCCATATCCTGTGAAAAATAAATTTACTGGAGTATGATTTTGATCTGTAGTTCTTTTCGTCTTTGGCTTTATAGTAATACTCAAAATACTGGTTTCCAAAGTAACTTAGGGGTAGTTATTTTCTTCCCATTCCTTTCAGTGTGATTAAATTAATGGGGTTGTGTAGGGGGTAGGAAAAAACAGTCCCTAAAATTCAAAAACGAAATGAAACAATTGAATCTAGCAGTGTATCAATTGGATAGGATAACCTTGAGAGGAATCATATCAAGTGTATATATTTAATATTTTTGTACATTTTAATTTTGATATAATTTCAGACTTAGAGAAGTTTAGAACCTCCCATATATCCTTTATCCAGATTCATCACTTGTTTATATTTTGCCCCTTTTACATTATCATTTGTGCTCTAACTCTCCTCTCTTTCTTTCCCTCTCTCTGTCCCATATGTCTATCTCAATACATACATAATTTTTTGTCTGAACCATTTGAAAGTAAGCTGCAGACATTGTACCTTTTTACCCCTAAATGCATATTTAAGTGTATATTTCCTAAAAGCAAGGATTTTCTCTTATGTAACCACAATACAATTCTCAAAATCAGGATATAAGAGCACTGTTCCCCAATCCATAGTCCATATTAAAATTTTATCAATTGTCTTAATATATTTTATAGCTACTATTCCCCTAATTCAGGATCCAGTTTAGGATCATGCATTGAGTTTACTGCTTACATCTCTTTAGTCTCCTTTAATCTACATTAGTTCCTTTGTCTTTCTCTTTCGTGACTTTGATGTTTTTGAAGCGTACAAGCGAGTTGTTTGTCCCTTAATTTGGGTGAGTTCTTTGTCCCTTAATTTGGGCTTGTTGGTTATTCCTCATAACTGGAGTAAGGTTTAGTAATACCACAGAAGTGCTATGTCCTTCTCATCGTCTCATATCAAGAATAACATGAAATCCATTTAACTGGCAATACTGATTTTAAACACTTGGTTAGGTGGTGCCTGCCAGATTTCTTTACCACAAAGTTGCAATTTTTTCCTTCAAAATTAATAAGTAATTTTGGAGAGACTTCTGTTCCTCAACAAAGTGACACCTACTGGTTTTAGCATCCATTAATTATTTTTGCCTAAATTAGTTACTGCTATGGTGGTTGCAAAAGGCTATTTTCTAATTTTGTCAGTGTTTCTAAATTTGTTAGTTGACATTGTACTATAAGGAAGAGTTTTCCCTTTTCTACCATTTATTTATATCAGTATGAATTAATGAATTCTTTTTTAATTCAGTGGATTATAATCTCTTATTATCTTTATTTGTTCGGATGCTCAAATAGTCCTAGATTTAGCCAGTGGGAGCCTCTTCAAGCTTCAAATGTTATTTTGATATGTGTCATTCATTCTTTGAGTATTTCCTTACATTCTGGCATGGTAATAAGTTTTAGGATCATCTTGTGCTTTCTCTACCCTAGCCTTGAAATTAGCCATTTCTTCTAATGGTTCTTTTTTTTATGGAGAGAGGTATTTAGAAACCAAGATCTTGGTACTAGGTATGTACATTGTTACTGGGATGTCATTCCTTCTAGACTCTGTCAGTGGACATAGCTAGAATACACACATGTAGAATATAAATATACATACACATTTGTGTTTATGTGTGTGTACACATATGTACATATATAAGCATACAAACAAATATATACATATCTATTACTATGTCTTTGTTTATGTGTATACACACCTAATCATAAGTTCGTACTGATACCTCAAAATCTATTCTAAAACCACAGAGTTTATTCTAATCTTCTTCCTTTCTATATTTGTAACTTTCTTCTCAACAGTAAAAAAAATTTACTTCTTTTATCCCCAGTATAGTAATTTATTTGCTCAATCCCTGTATTATATAGAAAGCAGTTTGAAAATTTGCTAACCCTACCACTGCAATAAAGAAACCTACCCCCAAGTGTGTCTTTAAAACATTAATTTGACCATGCTTACTTAATAGGATATAACTCTAAGGACAGGAAAACAAAATTCTTATATTATTTTCAGTAATCATATTGTTGGGGATAGTATTGGTATTGTTTTTCTGAGACTGTTATATTTGTATGGTAGGATAAATCAAATGAGTCACGATATTGATCTGGTCTAGTACTGAGATTTTCAACATGGTTGAAAAGAGATACAGATGTGAGTGGGGTTGATAAAGTTAGGTCAAAATCCTGTAGTCCTAAATTTGAATTTAAAATATCAGTATGAGATCATGATATACTTTGTCTTATATATCCACGCTTTGTATATGCTATACACACACAATTTCCTGTTTTTATCCACTAAATAGGCCTGGAAAAATGAGCAACCTAGTAGCAATGAATACCCCTAACATCCAGATTGTTGTCTCTAAATACCATTTCCCACTAAAATAAATTAGTACTCCTTGAAAAAAAAAAAATGCCTGAAGGGTCTGGAACATTTTACCATAGCAGAAAACAATGGAGCTATCAAAAACTATGTGGGTCATGTCAAATGGTTTTAAGAGCCAACTTGAAGAGGCTCCCACAGGCCATATTTGAATAGAATAAGATTATAGTCAATGCATTAATATGTATCAAATATATTTAAATGCATGACTTCATTGTGTTCCTTATTAAAAAATTTTAAAAAAATCTTCATTGGCTACTTTTGGAGGATATTATTTTGGAAACCGATTAAGGAAAAAGAGTCAAACATTTATCTCTTCTATATGAACTGTATATCAGGGTAGTCAAAAAGTAGATGAAGGGGAATTGTAACCCTAATGAAATAATGGATCTAAACAATTATCATAATTCAAAAGAAAGACAACCAGATATCATGTGCCTTCTTGATGGAAATTTAAGTACCACCTAAGAAATATTTTTGCCAGAAATCAAATCTTAACTGAACTCCCAGTTTACAGGAAGTACAAGGAACAGAGGAATCTGTTCAGTGGCAAAGCAGGAATGCAGTCAGCAAAGCATAGACTGTAGGAAGCTATAGGACAGATATTTGGTTTCTTTCAACAAATAAATTACATTTAAAAAGAGAAAGAATTGAAAGGCAGGGAATATCTATAGATTAAAAAAATATTTGAGACGTATCAACCAATTGCAGTGTATTGGGCTTATGTAGATACTGAGCTAAACAAGTACATTGTTTGAAAAAAATTGAGATAAGCAGGGAAATTTGAATACTGACTAGGTTTTTTTGGTACTAAGAATTAATTTTTTTACGTATGGCAATGGTAATGTGATTATGTTTTACAAGAGTCCTTTACTTAAGAAATGCATACTAAAATATATAAAGATGAAATAATGTGCTGCCTAGGATTTGCTTCCTAACAGTCTTGGAGGGTAGGGCATGGTAGAGATGAAACAAGATTGTCCATAAGGGGCATTACGTTTTCTCTACTTTTGTCTATGTTTGGAAGTTTCTGTAGTAAAGTTGAATAATAAAATGAAAAGTGGCCTTGCCTGCTCTGAAGTATTTCTCAAGAAAGCAGAGCAGTATTCTTAGAATGAACACTGCCTCACAAGATGTCTGTGCTTAGGTCAAAAGCTTGGGGAGGATAGGAAACCATGTCTTCTCATTGCTTTAACCCTAATACTTGATATAATTCCTGGCACTTAGTAGTCACTCATTAAATGATTGGTGAAGAAAGGCATGACCCTGAAGCAGCAGCTTGCATTTGGGTGTATTCTGTTCCAAAATCAGTCCCATGATCTCATAACCGTAAGAACTGGCCACTGACACCAACATGGCATTTTAAGCATTTCCCTATTTCCAGGTCTTCTGCCATTATACATGGTGACCTGATACATTTTGACCCTCCTTCCTTCCCAGGCTCAAGCTCGGTGTCATCGGATAGGCCAGAGCAAAGCTGTGAAGGTGTATCGCCTCATTACTCGGAACTCGTATGAGCGGGAAATGTTTGACAAGGCCAGCCTAAAACTGGGTCTGGACAAGGCTGTTCTTCAGGACATCAACCGAAAGGGCAGCACCAATGGGGTGAGTATGATGGTACCTGCTCTGGAGCCTCAGGCAACATTTGCCACACATCCTGAGCCTCTTTGTGTTTTTCCTTCCTACAGCTGTTTCAAGGTTCACTTTCACTATATTGAGTCAACCCTCACATCTTTGTTGGGTAATTCCCTCTTGTGGAGAATAGTTCAGAATCAGACCTTTGCATTTTATTGATAGGTAAAGGAGGTCTGTAGGAGCTATTTTGTGGTGGGATCGTCCAGCAGCAGTAATATTTTGATTCACTGTTTTTAATAGTGCCCACATGGAAGTCACTAGATATTAACACTCTTAACTCTATGTAAATATGTAAGTGTGACCGTGTAAATATGTATTTGTGACCAGACTTTGAGCTCCTTGAACATATACTAGGACCTTTTTAAATATCTGCAATCCCCCATGGCCCCTAACAGTGTTTGAGATATTAAAGATATTCATTGTTTGTTGGTCAGTGAATAAATGAATGAATGAACTAGCAGCTTGAAATATGACAGTTCATAAAACCTTTTTTTCCCTCTAGGAAGGATAAAAATTGCAGCTAAGATTTGGTCTTAAAGTGTAGACAGGCAAAGCAGGATATCTCTGTAATCTCTAGGATCAGGACATCAAAGATTGGGAATTAAAACCTTCTAAATGAATTGTCTGTAGTCCAGATGGTCTATATCCTGTTAGCTATACATATTTTGTAAGTATATTTCAAGTTACCAGTGCTGGGAAACATGGTATTCCCTCTTGTGATTGATATAGAGAGAACCAGATTCTTAATTAGAACCAGGAAAGGGTGCTTTGAATCCCATTTCCCGTTTTCAGCAAGCAGTTGAGAAGCTCACACTTGGCATGGGATGCTTTTTTTTAAAGAAATGACATCATTTCCAATATGAATGTACATATTTAATAATGAATAAACCATTATTCTTTAGCTCATTGGTTACATCTGGAGGTTTTTAAAGATACAAACTCAAACTAAAAAAAATTTTTTTTTAATCATGTATATCCTCTTCAATAGCACATGGTTTTAATGGCTTCTGCAGAATGTTAAAGCCATTGGTTCATGTGCTGGGCTTTACTCCAGACCCCCTTATAGAGTGTTGTCTACTTGTCCTCCCCATAGTTCTCTTGAGAATCTTTATCTTGGTTTTCTTTTTGTAAGATTTGTTGTCCATGTTCTTTATTCTTCTGACATGTGCAATTAGTGGAGGAACTGTGTATTAAATCATAAAGGCCAGATTTGAGGCTGTTTTTCTCCTGTGCATTTTCAACTTTGTGAGTAGCCTTTGATGACCTATCCAGGTGCAGCAGCTCTCAAAAATGGAGGTGGAGGACTTGCTCCGGAAAGGTGCTTATGGAGCATTAATGGATGAAGAAGATGAAGGTTCCAAGTTCTGCGAAGAAGACATAGACCAAATTCTGCAGAGGAGAACCCACACCATCACCATCCAGTCTGAAGGGAAAGGATCCACTTTTGCCAAGGTATAGGACCTTCTCTCCAGAGTCCTTGTTGGGGGCAAAAAAGAAAATTGCTTATTCTTTGACCTTGGTTAGCCAGGCTTCTGTTTCCCTCAGTACAAACCCATGACATTTTCTGACTACATATCTAGATTATTGCATGATACTCTGAAGATGCAGATCCTTAACGGGAGTCTGAATAATGAGCCAGAGGCTACACAAAGAAAACACCATCCCTAACCTTTGAGAGCTTATCTTTAGCAGACAGGATTGACACTTTTATTTGCAGTTTGCAGTATTTTCTTTTTGCAAGGACTGTTCTGAAACCCTTGAATGGTCATCTTGATTCCCTTGTAGACCACTCCTTGATCAATATCAGAGAGTTGAAACTCCATTGAACACTCCGTTCCTCAAACTCAAGCAAGTATTTTGTTCATTTCATGAGAAAAGAGATTTTACTCAAGATTCCCAACTTCTGGTTTAGGTGCCTCTTTCCTCTGCAATTTAGATCATTGGATTTAAAATTAAACTCTTCAAATTGCTTAGATTGCCCTCAGGTTTCCCTGGCCACAGGCTATGCCCACTATGTGAGCTTTGTGACTTCTGCTTAAATCTCTTATTGGTGGCTTATGTGGGATGTTTTTGTGCTTTAATTTATAGAGAGAATATAAGTGATGCATTGCTCATCTTTGTCCCCTCACACTGCCCAGCTCAGTGCCTTTCCTATAGCAAACACTTGATAACTGTTGAACTGAAAGAAAAATTACATCTAGAGAAATCTTAACAATTAACCCTTTCATGGCAAACTAGACACTAAATTACACATTGCCATTTCCTTTCAGGGGTTGTCTTCTTGCTTCAAAGGTTAAATTAAAAAAAAAAAAAAAAAGTTCCTGAAAATAAGAATAGCTTTGAACTTTTCACATTTGTTTGGAGGCTGTGTTAGGGGTTTTGGTTTTGAAAGTAGATATACTTGAGTTTCTGGTGCACTTGAAATAACACAGGTGGTTATTACTTTGTACTGTATTCACATGCAGTTTATTGACTCTTGTCTTCTTCACAGGCTAGCTTTGTGGCTTCAGGAAACAGAACAGATATTTCCTTGGATGACCCTAACTTCTGGCAGAAATGGGCTAAAATAGCTGAATTGGACACAGAAGCAAAGAATGAAAAGGTATAGTGTTAAAAATATTTTATTCCTTTGAACATTTCACTGGTGTCTTAATATATCAGTAAACTCAACATGCAGCTCAAGTCCTTATTTACTCCTGAGCCATGGTTCTTAAATGATATTTTCCACATAAAGCACTTAAAATATGCCTGGCATATAGACAGAGCTTGATAAATGCTAATTTTTATAATTTAAGAATGACCTAATAGAGCCTAATGGTCTATGGGACACCTTTAGACAAAGGCAGTTAGAACTGGAGAACTGGCCAAAGAGTTCATCAGATTCAGCCCTCTCTCCCAGCCACATCCTTCCCTGACACATGACTAGTTTACTGCTGTTTAAACATTTCTTGCAAAGGAAACCTCACCTCTGACAAATAATAGGAAGAAGAAAAAGGAACATGATGAAGAAAATTTTGTTGGGTTACCTCCATTCTTTCATATCTTGGGTTTTCCTAATTCTAAACATGAGGAAGAAAATGGGTTTTGGAACAAAACCAGAGTTTGAATATTGGCTCTGCTGCTGACTAGCTCTATGCCTTTGGGCAAGTTACTTGACCTCACTGAGACTCAGTTTCCTCATGTGAAACAGAAGGTGGTTGATGCCTGCTCTTTGGGATTGTGAGATAACATTTGTGAGTATAATTGGCATAGTGCCTAGCCCAATGTGAGGCCTCCTTGAATGTTAGTTTTCCTTTCCTACATTCTGATCCTATCACCTCACTTCAGAGTGAGTACACATCCCTCATCCCTTTCTATCTGTTTTCTCGGGTGAACTCTTCTGGATCACAACCTCAGGAGACAATCTCTGCTTATATCTAGCTAATTCTGTAACCAGCACCCAGCCATACCTATTCATCTGTAGAACAACCAGAGGTTGCTTAATCTAACCTTTTCTCTAACTAGGAATGTTGTTTTTCCTCTTTCACAAATACTCTGCATGCGATGTCATAGTCAAGAAGTTACTCTGGGTACAGGACTCAATGGGTGAGAAAGAGTTAAAGAAAAAAATTGCCTGAAGGCAGTAAGTAGTTGCAGCAACTTCAAAGTAGGAAACTAGGTTTTTAAACCAGGGATAACTCTAGAAATCTGTATTCAGGCAATGTAGAGAAGTATTCAGGAGCTTAGCCTAGCTTGGGAAAGAGGTATAGTGGAAAGGGCTGAGATGTAGAAAGTGATGGAGACAAAAGCTATGGGTGGTGTGGCCAAGTGAGCCATCAGAATGAGAGAGGTTCCTGAGCTAGGGATTGTGTTTTCAGTGAAAGACAAAAATGTTAGTAGATAGTGCCAGTGGTAGGCAGATAATGAAGCAACAGGAATAGTTATTTGTCTTTAAGAAGTTGCTGAGCAGATGGAATTCTCTGACCTGTCCTGTCTCCAGAGTTCAGGCTGCTCTCTGCATGCTGAGCAGGACAGCTGGGGCTCACCACTCTGGTCTTTCTTGGCAAGAGCTGACTGCCACTCTGTGCATAGGGTGGCCTTGCGTGTTCATACCCGTGTTAGAATGACTGCAGAAACAGCAGATGGTGGCAGACAGCATTGGGGGCTGGGGAACACACCAAGTTCAGCGAGTCCCAGTGAATCCTCTCTGCTTGTCCTGTGGTCATAGAGATAGCAAGTGTACTTAGAAGAACCTTTTCTTTGTTGAAGGATGAGACAGGATGTGGCTCTTTGGCAAATGTGTCCTGAAGAACAGCAGCAGAATATGTTTTGTATTGTGATGGGGATAGAGAAGAGGGACTTTCTCCCCAACAGTCCTCTCTTCATAGGAGAGCTTAGTGATTGACCGGCCTCGTGTAAGGAAGCAGACTAAACACTACAATTCCTTTGAGGAGGATGAGCTCATGGAGTTTTCAGAATTAGACAGTGACTCTGATGAAAGACCCACACGATCAAGACGCCTCAATGACAAAACCAGACGTTACCTCCGAGCCGAGTGCTTCCGGGTAGAGAAGAACCTGCTCATCTTTGGGTGGGTATTCATTTGCTTTGCCTGTGTTTTGTTTTTTTTTTTTTTTTTTGTCGTTTTTTGTTTTTCCCTTCTGTTTTTCAGTCCCTGGGATTCCTCCAGTGTGTTTCTCCAGTCACCTCTGGAGTTATGGAGCTGATGGCAGAACTGCTGGAGCAAGAGAGAAAGAACTGTGCCCCAAATCTCCCCTAGTCATTTTATCCTTTGCTGCCATATTGTAGACGTACCATGATTTTCCCATATGCCTTGCTGCCTGGTACTAATTTCCTGCTTCCTTCCCCCAAGGATATATAAGGAATCAGTGCAACACATGTTACCTTTAAGGCATGATTTGTGCAGGACTCTGGCTCTGTTAGAAATAGAAAGTTTGGCTTCTGCGAGCTCACCATTGCAGCTGGACTGTTTTAATTTCAGTTTTATTCTCTGCTCCCAATATTCTTGTCTCTCCCTTCTTAACATTCTAGTGGCCATTTGAAGCTCTTATTGTCCAAAATCCAGGTTATCTTAGTGACATGTGGTATGCTACAGGTATGCAGGCCTTAAAGGCCTTTCAGGACAAAGCCCTCAGAGTGTTTAATAGACCCAGCAGAGGTCAAGAAGCATCCTTGGCTCTTGTTGGTCCTGCTGTGTGTGTGTTATTGGTGCATGCAAGCCCTTCCTCGCTCCAGCAGCCTTCTATATTTCCATACTGCAGCTGGGGTCGGTGGAAGGACATCCTGACTCATGGGCGATTCAAGTGGCATCTGAATGAGAAAGACATGGAGATGATTTGCCGTGCCCTGCTGGTATACTGTGTCAAGCATTACAAGGGAGATGAGAAGATCAAGAGTTTCATTTGGGAATTGATCACACCTACCAAAGATGGACAGGCCCAGACCCTCCAGAACCATTCAGGTGAGAGGTGGCAGGGCCATGCCTGAAAAGCAC
>JAQZBX010005714.1:0-55487 GCA_029593785.1 Cabassous unicinctus
AGAGAATACAAAATTGAATACAATTAAAATTTAAAATTGGGCAGTCTGTCAGATATTATGTCTTGACTTCACTCCGAGATACAGAGCTGTCCTTAAGAAGTTTTCTCTAATTTTGCATAATTCCCTAGGTTCTGAAGATCCATTTCATAAACACCAGTGTTGACAATTATAACACAGTTGAAATGTGACCATATCACATTTAAATAATGGTTTACATAATCACATTTTCATAAAGTCTAAGCCTTTAATTTTAGTGCAGAATTCTACAGTCTAAACTACAGTTGGTTATGCCATGCCCCAAATTTCAAAATTTTCAGTTTTGGAGGCACATCATTTTACCTTTTTAAAATTAAAGTAAAATAATACATGTTCCAGCTTCATTATACTATCTTCTTTCTAATACTTTGATTATTAAATTTGAAGGATATTTAATATATATTTGAATGACTGTTTTTAAGAAAATGAAAATGAATGAGGTTCAACATTGGCACGTTTTAAAATATGTGGGATGTTTGCACTATTACACCTCTTTTAATATAACCTGGAATTTTGTGATGGGGCAAGACATGTTAAAATTACATGAAATTATATTTGGTGGAAATTATTTTTAGACTTATGTATGATAATACATGAACTGTACTTTTCTTCTGTTCATCAGAGAGTTAAAATTCTTTTTTTGTCATTTAATATTAAAACCCACCAGGGAAAAAATACTAGTGTAAAAAAGTGTTTATTTCATATAGACTTTTTTCATGTTCTTAAATTTAGACCAAGATATTCAATGTGTTCAAGTCATTCTTTTTAAAAATGAATTTATTTTAAATTAAAAAATAATAATAATAAAAACAGACAAAAAGAAGCTTAACAAGTTATAGAAGGATCATTCCAAAAACTTTTGTCCAGGCACATTCATCTCATCTATTCCAAATACCAATCTTAATTGTTCCTCCATTGTTGAGAAAGATACACAGATGATCACAGATTTGTTAAATGACATGATGAAAGGAGGTCTCCTTATTAATGAAGAAAATTAAGAATAAAGAAATCCTTAGTAATATTACTATATCATAAAACTAAACTTCATATTCTTTTTAGACCTTCATCATTGATGGAGAAACTTCTTTGCTTTGCTACCGAGATATTACAATATTATTGTAAACTTAATCTATAGACAGAAATAGTGATTTTGACGACACAACATCCAAACTGAAAAGACAATAGACAGCAAATAGAAAATAATGGAAAAAATGGAACAGAGTTTCAGTAAATTGAAGGAAAATGTGAAACACACAAACATATGCATTATGGTGTCCCAGAAGAAGAGAAATGAAAAAGGGTCAGAAAGAATATTTGAGGAAATAATGATTGAAAGCTTCCCAAACCTTAAGAAAGATATAAATCTCAATATCCAAGAAGGACAACACACTCCATGTAGGACAAATCCAAATAGAGCTACCCAAGTGACATACTGTTCAGAATGACAAATATCAATATCAGAGATAAAGAGAGAACTCTGAAAGCAGCAAAAGAAAAGCATTTTTAGGTAGGGAACTTCAATAAGATTAAATGCTAACCTTTCTTCAGTAACCATGGAGAAGAGAAGAAAATGGGATGAAGTATTTAAGGTACTGAAAGAGAAAAACTTCTTGCCAAGAATTCTGTACACAGGAAATTTTTCTTTCAAAAATGAGGGTGAGGTCAAAGTCTTCACAGACAAAAACTGACAGAGCACATTACTCAAATCAAGAATTGCAAGAGATACTAAAGCAAGGGTTTTGGATGGGGGAGCATTTGGGACATGGCACACCTGGAGCAGTCTTCTAGGGAGTGTGTTAGTGATCATTTTTTCATAATGTGTTGTATTCAGTGGGTGGAGACCTGCATAATGAACAGAAAAGAGTTTTACTCCCATCCTCGGGAGTACCAATTTGTTCACAAATAGAGAGGCAGGTGTCTCTTGAGAGCATGGGCAGTTCCTAACAGGGGAGGACAAACCAATGTGTTAACACCTCAGTGTTGTTGCATGTAACTATGAATTTTCTCACCCAAAGAGTAAAGCCATGGGGTAGCTGTGGGCCCTGAGGAAAGGGGGAGGGAGGAATGGAATAGATAAACCAGGGGGTATTCAGTGGGCAATGGGTGTGTTCTACATGATCTTACAATGATGGACACAGACCATGTTAGATATCACCAAAATTTATAAAAGTGTATTCTCTAAAATGTAAACCATAATGTAAACAATTGACCATGTTTAGTAGCAATGTTTCACTTTTTGTATATCAGTTATAACAAAGCTACCATCCACATATAAGATATTCATCTGGGAAGGAGGAAAAGGGGAGGATGTTGGGTACATGAGAGTCCCCTGTATTCTTTATTTGACTTTATTGTGAGCTAAAACTTTTTTGAAAACAAAATGAAAAATAGCAAGACACTGGGGAATAAATGGAAGAAAATGTCACTGTACAGACAGGATACGAGATATTACAGTGATGAAAAGCAAAATGTCACAAAAAATTTAAAATATTTTTATTATTTTTAATATGCCAATCATTTATTTTATTTTAGTTTTAGTTTTTTTAAAAATTTTTATCTATTTTATTTCTTATATTTAAACTTAACATTATTATTTCATTTTCCTATTAATTGTATTTGACTATTTTAATGGCTTCATTTTTATAGAATCTTTGGATCACAGAAGGGTTGTAACTGAGGCAGGGGAAAATCATTGGTGTGGGGTGTCGGTGATGGGTGATACATGGAAGGAAGTACACCTCGGCATACATATAAGGTATATAAAAATGTTTAAATGTGCAATGGCCATTGTCACAGTGGATGGAGACTCGCACAATAACTGAGAGAAGATTGAATTCCCATCCTGGATAGCTCTGCCACATTCTCTAATGGAGCAGTAAGAGTCTCCCAATGACTGGTGAAGGAGGATGATCCACTGTTGAGTCCTTGTTATTGATGACTATGTTTATGAGCCTTTGCTCTTGAAATTGAAACTTAAACTATTGTTATGGGGTGACTAAAAGTTGTCTCCTGAGGGCCTCCTTGGTGCTCAAATATGGCCTCTCTCTATGCCAAACTCAACAAATAAATGCATTTCCTTTCCCCGAGCATGAGACATGACTCCCAGGGATGAACCTCCCTGGCACTGAGAGGTTATTACCAATAACCAATTAGCAATGCAACTGGGAAAAGTCCTTAAATTAAAGGGGGGAAAGGTAAAGACAAATGAGTATATATGGCTAAGAGACTTCAAAGTGAGTCGGGGTGGCATCCCAGAGGTAACGCTTATGCACATCTCAGCAGGATCTCATAGACTTCCAAAGTGGATACTACCCCATGTAGTGGACCTCATGAAGGCTCTGGAGATACCCAGGTCCTATGGTCAGGGCAAATAGCTCAAGTTTGGTGCTTTGCCAGTGGGACATACTTTGGAGTTTGAGCTCCTGAGAGTGACTGAGTTGGACTCAATTATATCTTCCCTACACATGACTCATCTGTCCCTTCTATTTAAACCAATACTTGGTGCTTTGTAGGTATACATCCATGAGGCTCAAGTCTTTGGGCTTTCCATGTGCCAGCTGGGCCTGGAACCTCAGCGGAGATTCAACACCTAACCCATAGCTCACTGGACTCACCCAGGACAACTAACAAGGAGATGATGATGGACAATGACCATCCCAAGGAACAAAGAGAGTCTGCAACTGCAAGCAACATAGTCCCACCCATCTTCCCCATGGGATATAAGCCATCTCTCAATTAGAGGTGGCATGGACATAACCATCCCAGAATCCTCATAATTGGGAAAGAACAATGGACTTACTGGTATTCTACTGTAGACATATTCTGATTCTAGCAATAGAAGAAATTACAAGATTGATGTAGAGTCAGTGGCTACTGGAGGCTCTGGGGTAAGGGAGATGTAAAGTCAGTTTTAATATTGGGACTTTTGTGGGACTTGGAAATCATCCTGAATGACATTGCAATGAGAGATATGGGTCATTTTATATCATCACATAACATGCAGAACTGTGTGGGAGATTGTAGACACAATGTGAACTATGGTCCATGCTTAAAGGCAAAGCACCAGTATGCATTTATAAATTGCAATGAATGTGCCACACTAATGAAGGATGTTTATGTGGGAGCATGCAGGTGGTGTGCAGAGTGGGGCATATGGGATTCCCTATATTTTTGTGTGCAACATTTATGTAATCTAAGAATCTATTAAAAAATAAAAAAGAAATTCGTATTAAAAAATAATAAATAAAGGAAGTGCTGCAGCCTGAAAGGAAAAAAAAACAAGTGCAAGAGACTTGGAGATGACTGTAAAAATGAAGATCATTAAAAAAGGTAAATTAAAAATATAAAAAGACAGACAAACTAAAATATGACAACAGAAAGCCAAAGGACAAAATGGATGAAGTAAGTAATCCCTTTACAAAATAACATCAATTATGTTAATGGCTTTCACTTCCCAATCAAAGATAAAGACTGAGAGAACTGATAAAGAAATGTAAGACATCTATATGGCTATCTACAAGAGACTCACCTCAGATGTAAAGATACAATTAGGTTAAAAGTGAGAGGTTGCAAAAATATAATCCATGCAAGTAGTAACCAGAAAAGAGCTGGAGTAGTGATACCAATATCAGACAAAATGGATTTTAAAAGCAAAATCGTAATAAGGGATGAAGAAGGTCATTGTGCATTAATAAAAGTGGCAATTCACCAAGAAGAATTAACTTTGCTAAATATTTATGCATCTAACCTGAGTGCTCAAAGACATGAGGCACACAGTTGCAAAACTGAAGGGAGGGGATTGTGGCAAGATGGCTACAAACTAACAGGTAGACTCAATGCTCTCACATAAACAATGGAGAAAGAGGCAAAAGCTATCTCAAGGTCCTGCTTTGGGGGTATCACACAAGTCTGATGAGCATGAGGGATAGAGAGACAAAGAACCCAAAAAACAAACATGAATTACCAAGCCCTATCAGTGGCTGAAAGGGCTCCCTACCTCCACCCAAAAGATATTAGGTTAGGGTAAAACTCCTGACTCACTGCGGCTGACAGAGAGGGGAACAGACATCTTCCTCCATGTCGCTGTTTCAATGGAACAGGAGGGGGGAATCGGGGGACTTTTCTTCAGTGATCTTTGATCTGGAGTTTCTACAGAGGAACACAGGAAACCTGACACTGAAACATCTCTGTGGAAAGATGCACCGACAAACACCATCTGCTTATCAGTCTGGAAACAGCATGGAAAAAAGTTTTTGGTTCTGTTGGCATCTTAACCATTGAGAGAAAATTGGCACCCTATTAGTCTGCCCTAGGCCTGATTTTGATAACCTAAGCTGGGCAATTTTAAAGACTTAGAAAAAGTTGAACCAAATATCAAAGAAAAGTTGTGAAAAAATAGGCAAGAGAAAGAAATTGGCCATGAGTGTAAATTCATCAACATGTTCAGATGCCTAGATATCAGAAAAAATTACAAGTCATACTAGGAAACAGGAAGAGATGGCCTAGTCAAAAGAAACAAACCAAATATCCTGAAGACATACAGGATTAAAAACAAGCAATCTGTGATAATCACACCACTCTCCTAAATCAATTGAAAGTATTTAAAGAAAATATGACAAAAGAATAAAGACTATTTAGAAGACACTGAGTGGGCATAAAGAATAATTTGTAAGCCTTCAAAGAAAATTACATAATATTATGGGAAAGAAAGACGCAAAGGATGAAATTAAAAATATATTAGAAGCAGGTAAGAGCATGTTTGAATTAATCATTAGTGGTTTTGAATACAGAACATCTGAAATGAAAAAGACAGGATAAGATATAGAGGAAAGAATGGAAAAAGTGGAACAGAGTCTCATGGTAAAGAATGACAGTTCAAAATTCACAAACTTTCACATTATCACAGTGCCAGAAGGAGAAGAGATTGTAAAAAGGGCAGAAAGAATATATGAGGAAATAATAACTGAAAACATCCCAAAACTTATGAAAGACATGAATATCAATATTCAAGATGAACAATGCACCCCAAACAGAAGAAATCCAAATAGACATGCCCTGAAAAACCTACTGTTCATAATGACAAATATCAGAACTAAAGAGAGGATTCTCAAAGCAGCAAAAGAAAGTCAAAGCAACATTTTCAAGAGAACCTAGATAAGATTACAGGCTGACATCTCATCAAAAACCATGGAGGTGAGAAGAAAGTGGTATGAAATATTTATGGTACTAAAAGAGGTAAACTGCCAGCCATGCATTCTTTATCAGGTAAAACTGTCCTTCAAAAATGAAAGTGAGTTCAAAAACTTCACAGACAGATAGAATATGTTACCAAAAGACCAGAACCACAAGACATAGTAAAGGAAGTACTGCAGCTTGAAAGGGGAAAAAAAGGGGAGAGAATTGGAAAAGAGTGTAGAAATGAAAATTATACAGAATGGTAAATTAAAAGGTAAGAAGACAGATAATAGATTGATATGACAACAGAGAGCTGAAGGACACAATGGATGAAGTAATAATGAATTTATTGTATTAATATTGAATGTTAATGTCCTGGACTTCTTAAACAAATGACATAGACTGATAGAATGGATTAAAAAATATGAGACATCTATGTGTTGTTTACAAGAGACTCACCTCAGATGTAAGACCTCAACCAGGTTAAATGCGAAAGGTTGGAAAAAGGCATTCCATGCAAACAGTAATGAAAAAAGAGCTAGAGTAGCAATACTAATATCAGATATAATAGATTTCAAATGAAAAACTCTTATAAGGGATGGAGAAGGTCATTATACATTAATAAAAGGAGTAATTCACCAAAAAGAAGCAACTATACTAAATATGTGCCCTAAGATACATGAGGCACACACTGGCAAACTGAAGGGAGAAATTAAAAGTTTCTACAATAGTTGGAGACTTCAATACACCACAGTCAATATTGGATAGAACATTTGGGCGCAGGATAAAAAAAGAAATGAGGAACTAGAATAATATGATAAATGAACAATCTAACAGACATTTATAGAACATTGCACCACAAAAGAGCAGTATATACTTACTTTTCACGTGCTCATGGATCCTCTTCCAAGATAGACCATATGTTGGGTCATGTATTAGTCAGCCAAAGGGGTGCTGATGCAAAATACGAGAAATCTGTTAGTCTTTATAAAGGGTATTTATTTGGGGTAGAAGCTTACAGTTACCAGGCCATAAAGCAAAAGTTTCTTCCTTTATGAAAGTCTGTTGCCACGTGTTGGA
The DNA here is from genome assembly GCA_029593785.1 of Cabassous unicinctus. NCBI lineage: Eukaryota > Metazoa > Chordata > Mammalia > Cingulata > Chlamyphoridae > Cabassous > Cabassous unicinctus. The sequence goes on from JAQZBX010005714.1 coordinate 7,291, forward strand.
GGAAGACAGCTGCCGATGTTTGCCAGGGTTCAGGCTTCTTGGGTTCCTCTTCCAGGGAGTCTGTTTTTCTCCAGGCTCATCTCCTTTGTTGCCCCGACAAGGTCAGCTATAGACTATGAGCCTATCTAGGCTTTGTCTCTCTCCACAAGGCCAGCTGTCAACTGTCAGGTGAAATGCTCATCTCTTTTCCTGGGACCTTCTCTCCTTCCTCACGACCAGGCTCCTCTGCATGCTTACTTGCTGAGCCTCCAGTTCATAACTCAAAATCAAAAGTCCAACATCAAAACTCCAGGTAACTCTTCTGCTCTGTCAAGTAGTTTTACTGATATGGCACAATCAAAGCCCTAATCATAACTTAATCATGCCCAGGGGAGCAGACCAATTTACAAGCATAATTCAATATCTATTTTTGGAATTCATAAATAATGCCAAACTGCTACAGGTCACAAGACAAATTTCAATAAATTTTAAAAGATTGAAATTATATAAAACGCTTTATCTGATGCTAACAGAATGAAACTGTAAATCAATAATGGAGAGAAAAATGGATAATTCATAAATATATGGAGATCAAACAACATACTCTTAAAAACCAGTGGATCAAAGAATAAATTGCAAGAGATTTCAGCAAATATCTTGAGATGAATGAAAATGAGAATACAATGTATCAAAACATTTGGAAATCTGCAAAGTCTATGCTGAGAGGGAAATTTATACCCCTCATGGCTTACATTAAAAAAAGAAGAGCTAATAATGAAGATCTATCTGCACACCTGAGGAACTAGAAAAAGAACAGCAAACTGATCCCAAACGAGGTCACAGGAAAGAAATATTAAAGATAAGAGCAGAAATAAATGAAATTGAGAACAACAACAACAACAAAAACAATAGAGAGAATCATCAAAACCAAACATTGGTTCTTAGAGAAGATCAACAAAATAGACAAACTCTTAGTAGACTGTCAAAGAAAAAAAGAGAGAAGATGCAAATAAATAAAATCTGAAATAGAGGGAGGACATTATCACTGACCCCACAGAAATAAGAGCAATCATAATAGAATACTATGAACAACTGTATGCCAAAAAGCTAGGCAATATAGAGGAGAAGAACAAATTCCTAGAAACACACAAACCACCTACAGTGACCCTAGGAGAAATAGAAGGCCTTAACAAGCTAATGACAACTGAAGAGATTGAAACAGTCCTCAAAAACCTCCCCAAGATGGAAAGTCTGGGACCAGATGGCATCAGAGGTGAATTCTACCAGTCTTTCAAAGATGATCTAATACTGATCTTGCTCAAGCTCTTCCAAAAAATTGAACAGGAAAAAACACTACCAAACTCATTCTAGGAGGCCAGCATCACCCTAATACCAAAACCAGATAAAGATATTACAAAAAAGAAATTTACAGACCAATATCTCTGATGAATATAGATGCAAAAATCCTAAACAAAACACTTGGAAGCAGCATCCAAAAGCACATTAAAAGAATTATACACCATGATCAAGTGGGTTTTATCACAGGTTTGCAAGGGTGATTAAACACAAGAAAATCAATTAGTGTAATAGACCAGATTGATAAATTGAAGAAGAAAATTCATATGATCCTCTCAATGGTGCAAAAACAGCATTTGACAGAATACAGCACACTTTCTTGACAAAAACACTCTAAAAGTTGGGAATAGAAGGAAGCTTTCTCAATATGGTAAAGTGCATATATGAAAAACCCACAGCTAGCATTGTACTCACTGGTAAAAGACTGAAAGACTTCCAGCTGAGGTCAGGAACAGGACAAGAATGCCTGCTGTCACCGTTGTTAGTCCATATTGTGCTAGAGGTTCTAGTGGGAGCAATTAGGCTAAATAAAGAAATTAAATCTATCTAAACAGGAAAAGAAGTAAAACTTTCCCTATTCACTGATGATATCATCCTTTATCCAGAATCTCCTGAAAAATCCACAACAAAGCTATGAGAACTAATAGACAAGTTTATCAAAGTGCAGGATACAAGATTATATGCAAAAAATCAATAGCGTTTCTATACACTACTGATGGACAATCTAAGGAGGAAATCAGAAAAAAATCTCCATTTATAATAGCAACTTAAACAATCAAATATATAGGAATAAACTTAACCAAGGACATAAAGGACCTGTAATCAGAAAACTACAAAACATTGCTAATAGAAATTGAAGAATACTTAAATAAATGGAAGGATATTCCGTATTCATGGATTGGGAGACTAAATATTGTGATGATGCCAATTCTCCCCAAAATGATTTACAGATTCAATATAATCTTTATAAAAATCCCATCAACCTTATTGCAGAAGTGGAAAAACCAATTATTAAATTTATTTATAAGGATAAGGGACCCTGAATAATAAAAAAAATCTTAAAAAAGAAGAATAAATTTGGAGGTGTCTCATTTCCAGACTTTAAAGAATACTCCTTAACCACAGTGGTAAAAACAGCCTGGTATTGGCATAAAGACAGTCATATTGACCAATGGAACCAAATTGATAACTCAGAAACAGACCATCACATATATAGTCAACCAATTTTTGACAAGGTGGTCAAGCCCTCCTTACTTGGCCAGAACTAAATATGTTGTGTAAACTCATGATGTTAATAATTAGAATATAGTTAACAAGAAAATAGAATGAGGATAAAGAATGGAAAGCTGAAGAATAATCTGTGCAGAGTTGGTAAAAAGGTTGTTTGTAATCTTTGAAAATAAATAGAAACGGTGAAAGCACATCATAGTGTTTGTAACTAGCAGAGATATCACATGGGTATGACATGGGTGAAAGGGAAATTCAAAGGTCATGTATATTACTAGAAAGGAACGCTAAAATATGTAACATGGAACTGTAATAACATAGTGAAAACTCATGTAAAATACAAATAATGGTGATATTACATATATAAGACAGTGTTTACAAAATACAAATACAAACAAATTACCTAAACAAAAACAGAATAGCAGCTGTGTACAGCAGAAGAAGCATAGAAAGATTGGGAGATGAGGTTTTATTCTTTGTTTGTTTGTTTATTTTTTTATTATTATTAATATTGGAATAATGAAAGTGCTCTAAAAATGGTCTCTTTTTTAAACCTTCTGAAACCACATATTTCGCAGGGGTTTGATCTCCATGTTGTATAAAATGATTGCACAACTTTTCAACAACAAAAAAAGCAATCCATTTAAAAATGGGCCAAATACTGAATAGACATATTTCCAAAGGGGAAATGTAAACTATCAAAAAGCACATGAAATGGCTCAAGCATTCTGGTGAAAAATCATTCCCATTCAAGCAAAACATTCAAATTTTCTCTAAAATTTCTGATAAAAGAATTATTTTTGCAGCAATCTTTCTTAACTGCCATTCTCAAAACACCAAATTCTCTGAGAATTGCTTTTAATTCAACAACCCTAAAACCTGCAACAGCTAAGCAGTGTTATTTGCTGTTATTTTTAATAATGTATTTAACTTAAAATCTAAACAAAATTTTACATAGAGTTATACATATTTACATTTCAGCATCTACTCAATTCCATTAAAACATAAATTTCATTCATTTATAATTTATTAATCAATGATTGTACTGAGTTACTACATTTGAATTGTCCCAGTTACTTCAAATTTAAGGAGTGAGCTGTGCAGGAATCATTTCAATAAAATGATCCCTTCCTGGCAATCATCATTTTTAAACATTATTGCAAACGATCTAGTGGAAACTATAGAAAATTGCAATGACCCCACTCTTAAGGCAAAAACTTTCCTAAAGAGTCCTGTGTGGGTGGGCACAGAGAATGCATGTACAGTGTTGTTAGTCATACATTTCCTTGTAGTGGTGAAGAAGGGATTTGAGGTTACGGCAATGACTATTGGCCATATATTCTATATAGTCTCACCATGGGAGCTCGGAGATTTGAATGATTTTGCTTTAATGACTAATGCAAAATGAGAACATAGCCAAGGAGGAAAATTGGGAGGCCCTGGGAATTCAGAGCAGAGCAGTTTTAATAATGAAAACAAAATATGGAATTAATTGACATCACAGTACTCTTTTGCAAAAGTCAGGGTTTTTACAATAACTACAATTTTGCAAATTGGTTCAGTGAAGAGGATTTGGCCTGCATTTCTTAAATGTATAACATTTTCATGTTTTGCTGTTGGAGATGTTTAATATGGAAAATGATTCTCTCTGTAATCTGAGTGGTGGAGGAAAGGGAAGGAGGAAGTCGTGAAAACAAATACCCTAATATTTTCTAAGCATGTGCACTCTCTTCACATCCAGGAACCCCTCCTCACCCAGGTGTTTGCTGTTCTCAGGTCCCAGCAGCGACACATCTGGCCAAGATTAAGCTTCAGTTAGAAATAAGACTGGATATTAAGTAACTTTTAGGGGAAATTATGTTTGTTATTTATTCAGCATCTGCATAAAAAGTAAAAGAAACTTAACCAAAAGGCAGAAGCAGGAGCTTAGCACTCTTCAATTTTTCAGCCACTGAAATTTTGATATTATTACTCCAATAACTTTAATAAATTTTGTCATTTACAAAAAAGTTGACTGGATTATTTTGAATTTTGTTTGTCAGCAAACAAATTATTTGTAAGAATTGAGGTTATATTTTCTTTTTTCCAATTAATTTACCCTCAATGTACTTTTCCTGCTTCATTCCACTGATTATAACCTCCAATATAATATTAAATAAAAGTGCTGATAGTGCACAAATATGTATGCTCCTGAATTTAAAGGGAAATTACCTACCAATTCACCATTTTGTTCTTGACTTTTGGAGATAAAAATCATCAAGTTAAGGGAGTTTGAGTTTACATTTTCATTAGAAATTCTGCTGAATTTTGTCATTACCTTTCCTATAATGAAAGATAAACAAAATATTTTTCTCTTTTAATCTATATCATATGCAAAATTAAATAATAAAACATCATATCTTGAGGACATTTTTAACATTCTAAACATTGACTAAATATATACAGGTATATTTAAAGGCTATGAATATATAAAAAGTATTTAGTATGAATATATGTAGTATATATACACATAAATCAATAATTCAAAAAGAAGAAACTACAAGTACATAAAATAATTAACATAAATAAATGCCTTATTTATAAATGCACTTAGCCAAAAAATGATATCCTAAAGCCTTGAATAATCAGAGGCATGCAAATTGAATTAACAACAAAAATTTTACTAAAATTATTCTTGAAATTCAAAAATATTAAATGATCATTAAAATGTTATACTTCCAGAGATAAGTGTTAATAGAAAACCAATGAACACTTGGAAGGCTATACATTTGCAAACATTTTTGTAAGCAATTTAGTAGATACTATGGAAAATGGAAATGGCCATGATCTTCATATATTGATTAAGCCTCAAGAAATTTTCTTAAAGGACCATGTACGCCTTTGCACAAGGAATGCACACATTGGTATTAAGCATAGGTTCATTTGCAATAATGAAGATAAAATAATTTTGCTGTCAAAATACTTAATACCAATATCATATAATAATATGCTATTTTATAAAAGCATAAAGCCATAAGGAACATGGTTTCCTGTAAAAATAAGGTCTTTGAAACATGCACAGTGACTGTGAAAAGATGAATTGCAAAAATATTAATGCAAATCACAGGAAGTGTATTGGAAGGAACACACCTAAATATGCAACTCTAATTATCTGTTGAAAAAAAAGTAGTCATGAAACTAATCAGCTGTGTTTCATTTTTATATAGGATTTTCTGCATTGCTTAATATTTTACATAGACAATATTTTTATAGATATTAGTGCTAAATGGACAAAAAATAGAACTAAAGGAATTTTTTAAGTAACATTGATAACTAAATATGTGATCCTGAATTTAAACACAAATACTTAAATCCAAATGTCATATTTTGAACAATAAAGGTGATATTTTAATACATTAATGATTAAAGAGATATTATCTAAAATATTCTTATAGTTCCTGTGATATGCTCATTACAGAAACCCTCTAGGAGCATGTTCATAATCCTACTGAGGAGCGCTAAGTCCTGGTGTTTAAGGGACTCAACATTACCCCTGTTCCCTCTGGAAATGCTCCTGCTCATCATGACACTTGGTTATTTCTCCTAGTTAAATTCCAGATTATTTATACATTGGAGATTTTTGGGGAAGTGCAAAGGTTTGTGCCCATGTTGGAGAGTAGAGGAAATCTGCAACTCAGCAATCACACAGCACTCTTGGAAGTCAGTAAACAGACTTAGTGATGGAATGCCCAGCTATTCTGGAATGAAAGTATCTTCTGAAGACACATACAGAAGAACCATCATTTGCTTATATATGTGTAAGAAAGCTGTCAAAGGGTGGAACAGAGAAATTGGTCCTTACCCTGCCCAAACATATAAGGATCCTCTCTTCCCAATTCATGCCTGCTGCCAGGCCTAATGAATGGAAAAGAAATCCCTGGTGTTTTGACTATTTTGATGGAAAAATTTACTCAACTGCTTTATTTTATCTATCCTCAAAAGAAAAATATGTTTAGTCATCTATATCCATGGAAGAAACTTGCTCTAATTTGGGAGAGTATTATGCAACCAACTGTTTCCCAGACAGAGAGGATGAGCAGATGTCATGATGATTCTAGGCATTCTTTGATCATCCCAATGTATTTTCAGAGCACATATGTTCATTTACATGAAAGCTTTTGGCAGTGGTAAAAATAGAACAAAAAGAAAAATTTGTACATTTTTAAACACAAGAATGACAAGCCTCTATCCTCTATTAAGTGATAATTAAATGACTCATTTTATTTTCACAGGTAATAGTGTCCTAAGCTGTAAGAAATGTGGATTAGTTTAGTTTTCACATAAAGGTAATAAAGAGCAAAGAGAATAAGACTAATGTCATTTGTTGGACTATTGTATCAGTCATCTACGCCTGAGTTAAGCAGGGATAAACTAAAACAGCTCAAACCAGTTCTACATCCAGTAGAAGGGGAACACAAGAAAGAATTAGGACCACTCGAAGATTAGTACTAAATTCCATTCCTTATTTGGTGAAAGGGCAAGTAACTGGCCAAAAACTGCTGGAATGTGATAAAGGAAACAGTTAATCAAAGACTGAGGGACTTGTGTAGGAAAAGTTAAAACTTTTGGATAGGCTGTAACCTCTGAAGTACGCAATCAATGGAGAAATGGGGGTGGCTTGTGTGTTAAGCTCAGGGGGTTATAAAATAAGCCATTCTCCTTTGTTCAGGGCACAAGCCACATATTCTAGTCCTGTGCCCCTTCTTGTAAGATTGAAAATAAAATATTTTCTTCTTCATAATCAGGTGAGCTTTATTTCTTCCAAGACAAAATTTCCTTCTAACATCCCCACAAGAATAATGTTTTTTTGAATTTCAATTCAAGCACATGGACTCCTTGTTAAGAATGCCTGTATTATTATTTGATGCTGCAGACACTCCAAATGATGCAGGATAGTTTAGGGAAAAGGAAGACAAGCTGAAACCTGGCAGTGATGTGGCCATGAAACCCTACCCAGAAACCTGAGGGGAAGCCTGCAAGAAAGATCCCATGAGACCCCGGCCCACGAGGTCCCACTCAGGCCAAAGGGAGTCCTTGGATGCCTTCAAAAGGCCTCACCATTGGGCCCACTGAGAACTGACAGGTGGTGTAAACAATTAGAACATCAAACAGCTGGGGCTCCTCTCCCAAAAATTAAGATGTGTAGGAGTGAACAACAGCTTAATAAGGGAAGCCCCACAAGCCCAAACACTCTCTTCCTCTGGCTAAAGGAGAGTGCATGTACACCTGGGGTGCATAACTCTTTTCTCTCATTCTGTTCTGTTCTTTTCTCCTATTTCTCAATAAACTAATAGCCTACCCTATGGTGTGTTCTTAAATTACTTTATGTAACATAGTCAAGAACCTGGAGGAATCCATCCTCCCTTGATTTCCCCCAATTTCACAAACACTATGACTGTTTTTGGAGAGAAAGCCCATGTTTTCTGAGATAAATCAACGTAGTCATCTCCAATGTCAATTTAAAAATCTACAATAATTTTTCCCTACTAGTAAAGATAGCTGGGGCTCCAGGTGGGAAATCGTGATGCATCCACTAAAGTTGGAAGGTGCCCCTGGGCCCCATCATTTCTGGTCACTCTCATCCCAAGCAAGCTGCAGCATTTGGTACATTGATCTGTGAGGTGCTCAAGCTTCCCTCTCTGAGGGTCACTTTTCACCTCATCTGATACTCTTGGAATTTATCTCAGTATATAAAACCTTAAAAGAAATCTCACCCAGATGAGACATTGCCATCCCTAGTACTCCTAATTTGTCCATTTCTTTGTTATATCTGGACCACTTTGGCAAATAAAATTAATCAATTGTATATTATGTGCATATTTAGTATTCAGATTACTGTATTGTCTATGTCTCAAAACTCCTTTAAAAAAAAAACTGAGGTATTTTATTTTGGAATGTTTTAGTTTACTAAAGGCTACCAATGCAATATTCCAGAAATGGGTTGGTTTTTATAATGGGAATTTATTAGCTTAAAAGCTTACACTTCTGGAGCTGTGAAAAAGTCAGCATTAGGAGTCAGTTATGTCAAGTTCTCTGCCTCTCAGAAGAGTAGGATAGTGACCTAACTTTCTCCAACCCAAGGAAATGTGCTTCACCTTCTCTAAAGCCTGGAGTAGTAGAACGCTCCATGAAAATTGGAGAGAAATGTCCATTCTCTTCTCATGCTGGAGCAAACTCACCCTCTCCACACACATAGGTGGGTTCCCTTTCATGGCCTGATAAGATGTCTTAGGTCTAGATCTCAACTTCCAAGATTTTGCCTTTGAAGTCATTTTTCCTTCAATATCTCCATTTTTTGGTGACTTTTTAGTTAATAGTGGCAGTGGTTTCATTTATACAGATTTCAAAAAAAAGATTGTTGGTTTAACATGCAGAAAACGGGGCCAAGCCATCAGAGAGAAGACTTTCTACAAATCCTTTCTGGATAACATCATTTCCAACCCTGATGTGCAAGGAAAAGGCTAGCTTGTTCCAAGTTCATTTAAGTCCTTACAAGGGACCCTAGTATCTGGGAACCAATTTTTGGAAGCTCAGAATTTCCCAAACCATCATTTTCTATTTTGTTTTGTTTTTTTTGTTTTTTGTTTGTTTGTTCAAGCGTTCAGTTCTTAGCTTATTCCTTTCTTCTCATATTTTCCTATAAGCTGCAAAGAGAAATCCAGCTTTTCTTTCCATGTTTTGTTTGGGAATCTCCTCTGCTAAATGTCCAAGCTCATCACTTTCTTAGTCTGTTTTCCATCTAACATTGAGTCAATTATGTAAAGTCCTCTGCCACTTTAAAGCAAGGACCACCTTCCTTTCAGTTTGCAATGACACAGTAATCAATTCTTAGTCCTCATTAGAAGAAACTTTACTGTCCATATTTTTACCAACAGTCTCTTCATAGCAGTCTAGGCCTTTTCTATCAAGCATATCAAAATTATTCCACATTCTACCCTTTTTGCATTTATAAAATCATTCAAACATATTTGTTATTTGCATAGCAGCAGAGCCTCACTATTTTTGTACAAAATTTTGTTTTAGTTTGCTAAAGGCTGCCAATGCAACATTCCAGAAATGGAGTGGCTTTTATAATGAGAATTTATTAGGTAAAAAATTTGTTTAGGTTACAGTTCTGAGGCTGTGAAAATGTACAAATCAAAACATCATCAGAGATGCTGTCTCACTAAGTTGCAACTGGGGCAATCAGCACATGGAAATGCATAATAGTGGTTCTGCCAGTTTCTAAAGTTAAGCTTTGTGTGATCAGGCTTATGGGTCATCTCTCCCCTTTCATCTGGATCTCATCTTTTTAGCTTTTTCCTGTCAGACTTTTCTATGCTCCTCATGGATAACAATATTATTTAAAAGTGCTGGAATATCTGCCCTTGTAGGATGATAAGTAGCATTAATAGAAGTGAACAGATTCTCCATCACCTTGGTGTCATCTGTTTAGGAAGGTGTATTTGGTGTATTTGTCCACCAAAGGGGGTGCGAATGCAAAGTAACAGAAATCTGTTGGCTTTTATAAAGGATATTTATTGGTGGTAAAATCTTACAATTTCAAAGCTGTAAAAAGTCCAACTCAAAGTTACTTTCTCACTGAAGTCAGTTGTCACATGTTGAAGCAACATGACTGCTGCTCTCTGGCCTTCCCCTATGGGCTTCCTATTCTTCTTGGGGCTCAATGCTTAAGTGAAGTCCTCTCTCTCCTGGCATAAGGTTTGTCTCTCAGGGATTCCTATATCAGTTCCAACTCTCTTCCCAAGGACAGCTGTAAACCATCAGGCAAAATGTCTCATTTCTCCCTGGAGCTTTAGCAATTTGAGCCTTCTTCTTTTTGTCACATGGCTGGATTAAAAGAAATGACAAAGCTCACTATTCCTTGTGCATCTTCTTGAGTGAGTGTCCATTTATGTTAGACTCAGCAAGACTGCAGGTACTCAACCTGAGTCACACTGTCTGATGTATTCAGATCAAAAACCCTATTCTTAACAGGTATTCTAATCAAAGACAATTTAATGGAATTAAATGCAATCAAAGGATATCACACCCTGAAGAATAGATGAGTTTACAAACATAGTCTTTCTCTTTTTGGGATTCGTAAAATAATCTCAAACTGCCAAAGAAGGCATGTTATTTTCCAATTATACAACCAGAAGTGCATAAAGTGATTACACATAAATAAATCTTCTTGGGTTTCCCTGATTATCCAACATAACCAGAACTTTCCTTAGAGAGAATTCCCCAGCTGAATTGATTTCCCTGAAATGTATGGGGTAGAGAGACAATTCTTTCCTCATCAGTAAATGAAGTGAAACTAGATGAGCAACCACTCTGAGATGAGGGGGCATCCTCTTCCCCAGCATAGTGAGGTGGGGCAGCTGATAACAGCTTCAAATGTGATAAGGAAGGATCTTCATCAGGACTAGAGTCTGGTAGGTCCTGTTTAACAAGGGGTTGATAGATCACTGATTTGTTGCCTTTTTTTTGACAAGCCCTGACCCTGAAAGTCTCCTTCCTTTTGAATCATAATGAGCCAAATTTTATGAAAAAAATTTTTTTGACTCATAAACATAAAGAACTGTTCATAGGGAACTTCATCACTTTTTGCTTCCCTTTTACAAAAAAAAATCTCTAAATGGATTTTATTGTTATAACTGAGGGATCAATTTGCTTACCATTACTCTCAGAGTTCTAATTTATATAGAGGTCAGAAAATGTTACCAAAAAATATCATCCTTTATTTTTTTGTAGATCCATAACTGAATGTAGTGCCATCATCCAGAATGCATTGTAAAGGGGTACAGCCACCATTACTTTTAACTTTTTCTATAATTACAATTTTAATTTACCCCACCTTAACAAGAGATCTTATAGCCAGAACACCAATAGAAGAGAGACCAGAGTTGGACTTGAACCCACAAGCAAAAACTAGAGCATGTATCAAACCCACAACCATAATGTCAGCACTTTAGTGGATGACTTTCATGTAGTTGGGGCCTGCACTCTGTAAAACCAGGCTGGGCTCAGGTGGGACTCAACCCCACAATCTTAATCCAATAACCAGAGCTGACCCTGAACACTTGACCAGAGAAAAAGACAAGTTTTGTTTAGAAGTAGGCACTTTAACATAGTTACCCACCCAGAAGACATCTTGAGCCAGAACTGGTTCTTCTCTCAAAATTAAACTGTGCCATAAGATCAATGATGTAAGTGAGAACAAGAGAAAATTCTAGTTGTTAAGCCTATGGAATAACTTCTCTAGTAGTGCACAGTGAAGGAAGGCAGACCAATACAACATTGACAAATATGGTTGAACTTATGAATCATGCCCTTGTGGAATTTAAACTTAGCTTAAGATTATATATTGCATAAGAGTTACCCCCTGAAATCCTCCTTAATGATCAAATGTGGCCTCTCTCTAAGCCATACTCAGCATATAAACTCACTACATCCATCCCCCTCCATGTGGGACATGACTCCTAGGGATGAGCCTCCCTGGCACCAGGGGATTATTATCATGTGCCAACTAGTCATGCATTTGGAAAAAGACCTTAACCAAAAGGGGTAAATATTAAATACAAATGAGTTTTTATGGCTAAAAGATTTCAAAGTGAGCAGGATGTCATTCCAGAGGTTATGCTTATGCACATCTCAGAAGGACAACACTGACTGCCACAGTACACTGTACTTCAAGCAGGTGTACTCCTGAGGGCCCTAGAGTTATCTAGACATTAAAGGTAGGACAGGGAACCCCAGAAAATCAGTACCCAGTTTGTTGCCCTTGTATTTGAACCTATAATTAACACTATACCCATAAAATGTATGTCCCAGAGACTTAAATCTTCTGGCTTTTTAAATGATGATTGAGCCCTGACTCTCAGCAGAGTTGCAGCCAACACCTACTCTCCAGTTCATCAGACTCATCCAAGGCAACTAACAAAAGGGTTATGATGGACACTATCCATTCCAAAAAACAGAATATCTAAAACCACAAGGAAACCAATTGCATTCATCTGCCCCATGAGATCGAAGGCCCCTCTCAGTCAGAAGCGGAGTGGGTACCACCATCCTAAAGTCATCAAAATTGAGGAATAATCTAGCATAAGGGGGAATGCAGCTATGGACTCAAATAGACTTATTATTCAAGTAATGGAAGACTTGTAACATTGATATAAAGACAGTGGTCACCAGAGGTTTTGAGGGGAGAGAGACGGAAGAATAGATGTAACAGGGGAAATTTTTGGGACATTGGAATTGTTCTGCATGATATTGCAATGCTGGATAACAGCCATTAGTTATTTTCTCTAAACCTATATAATTCTGCAGTGCAAAGTATAAATCATAATGTAAACTATAGACTATGGTTTCTAGCAATGCTTCAATATTTGCTCAATTGTAATAAATTACAGTTTTCAATGTAACATTTATGTCATCTAAAGCATCTTTAAGAATCATTTTTATTTTCTAAAAAAAGTGTTTTCACAAATTTTCTCCCCCAACCATTCAACTATGACAGTTCTAGTTGGTCCACAGTTTCACCAACACCTGGTATTTGTCAGTGTTAATTTTAGCCATGTGGGCCTATAGCACTCTTTCATTGTGTTTTTCAATTGTATTTTTTGGTGACTAATGAAGTTGAACATTTTTCAATATTTAGTAGTCTTTTCCATTACCCTTTTTATAAATTGCTTATTAGAGCAGTGTGCAAACTTGAGAAATGAGACATTTCCCCTTTCCTTTCTATGGGAAAAAAACACACTTATCTGTAGTCAGCTGTCAAAATGATCAGTGTTCCCTTCTGAATGTATCATTATGTGTGTTCCTAGCATTGCCCCTGTGTAACTTGAGGGCAAATGCTAATCCTCATAGTGCCATGTGCAATGAAGAATTTTTTTTGTCGCTGACACAGGAGTTCTATGTCTTCTGCCATGAAACACATAACAGAGTAACTTATTAGCTTGTAAGTAAGATAAAGTCAAATCTCAGACATTGAATCTATTGTCAGAAGGAGGTGGAGGTAGCTGAGAGAATAGTAAGACTATAATGCAGGTATTATCCCTGTGAAGGAAATACAAAAGGAAGGAGGTGCAGTTTAGCTATAAGAGTGTTCGGGCAAGGCTGATGAGCAGCCATCAGGGAGATCCTGCTTCTCCTAGGAATGAGCTTCCTTTAGTTTGTCTGCTTGTTTCAGACATTGTTTAGGGAGCAGTCCTAGGGTAGTCACGGACTCACCTGGCAGCCATCTCCCAGCTCTCACTTACCTCTTCCCCCTTCTTTTCTATTGTTATCAGATGTTTTAATATGTTTCCATACTGCAGCCCCAGGGTAGATGTTACAGCTAATGGAATGGCCTGACTATAACCAAAATAGAAACCAGGAACTAATAGTTCTAGGTGCTAATCAGGACCTGAACTCTCAGTCCCAGGGTCCCCTCCTCTGGGGTGTATTATTCCCAGTTTCATACAATGCTTGTGCCTCTCATCTCAGACATGAAGGAGGACATGTACAGCTCCTGAGAAAAATGACAAAACAACAAAAGGCAGTTACTATGGCTAAGAGACTTAAAATGGAGTCTTGAGGCCATCCAGGAACTCAATCTTATGCACATCTCAGCTGGATAATGCAAATTGCTAAAGTATGCAGAACCAAAAGCAAAAATGTTTCTGGGGACATCTGGATGCATTGAACAAACTACAAGATAAAGAAGTCAATGAAATTTGTAACATGAAGGACATTTGGAAAGTGCCAAATATTTACCAATTATAATGCTTTGCAAACAACTTATGTAATCATCTTTTTCTTTAAAAAAACTCTTGTTGAGAAACCTCAAGACAGGACACAGCTTGAGTTGCAACCTTAATATGTGCTCCCCAAATTGCAATTCTAAGACCCCAAATAAATGTTTTTTTTGCCTTGAAGCTCAGTCTGTAATTTCTCAGTCAACACCACTGTTCACTGACCCTGACATAAGAAGCTGGTTTCCCTGGGGAACAGGCCATGATGGGATCTCTTCCCTTGCTCTTGTAGACCTTTTGTGCTGTATAAGTAATAAAGTGGTCATTTGTTGAAAGTTTCTGTTGTAGCTGAGCCTGTTTTCTCACAGATGTTGGCACAGCAAGAGGGGAACTTGGGGAAATATAAAGTGCATTGACATTTTGGTGGTTCTTTTCACAGCTCTTATGTTATTTTGGTACAGGAGCACCTTGTGCAACCTGGAGCTTATGTCTCTATATTGAAAGTCTGTCCCCACACCACCAGTCTTCATAGAGGTACCTTCCTGCAATTGGGGGACTTAAGGTTTTTTGTCTCCATCCTTTGGGGAAAGGGTGGTGATAAATGGGAATTTGAAGATCCCCCTGAATGCCAGGAAATTGGCTAGCTGCTGATATCAATTAGGTTAGGACTTCCAACATCTGGCTTATGGTTTCTTATTTCTGTTCTTCTGGAACCAGTCATACTTATACTCAAACAACCCAGACTGAGCTTAAGATTAGTGTGTGCTTGGTCATTATGCAGGAGACTGTTAGAAATAAAGATGGAGAACTGGACATGAAAACAAAACTATGACCTTTAACAGAAAAGTAGTTATGTGATATGATAGGTATGGGCTATATGTTAGCATCTCTTCTCTTTGATGCCCCAACTTTATTATGAGGGCACAGCTATTACCTAACCATGCAGCCTAAATGGCAGATTCTTCAGTGTTTCAGGTCCAACCTTGTCCTCCAAAGGACTTTTGGGAGGAGGTAAGGGTTTGGATATGAAGCTGCTGACAGTGCAGCCCATCCCACTCTGCAGCTATAGCCTCTGTTTGGCTGTATCCTGTGGCCAATTCTGGGTGACCACTCTCAAATTCCAAAGAGGGCTTGGAGTAATGAGGAGGAAGCTGTTGTCACTGTGAAAATGGAGTGTTAGCACAAGGATATTCCACCCCCACTGAAGGGATTTAGGCCCTTACCAGTTCCCATTCTGTAGTGGGGGACACTGATGATGTTATCCAAAACAGGCTCTCTGAATGAAGTGACACACTAGCTCTCCTCCTCGCCCTAGGAATTCCTCTGTTAACTCAGAAAATCCTGAGACCTAAAAGATGGGTCAGCAGTTTCCTCTTCCTTTGGGGGGTCCCAACTCACTGATCTGTTCTTGTTGTTATTAAAACAAGGGGTTCCAAGGGACAGCACAGAAAGGATTCCCAAGGGAAGGTTTTGAAATAAAATATAAACTGGAAGGAGACCCCAGGCTTGACATGGACAATATGCTCCTACCCAACCCTCTTCCTAAAATCCTCAGGTATTGGCAGTAGAAAAGAAGGAGGATATTAAAGAGATCTTGCATTTGCCTTTTGCCCCAGCTGAGGAATCTGGTTCCCAGATAGGACTTATTTACCCAAATATGGCTAAATTGATAATGGCCTAAGCCGTTGGCCCCTAATACTGCCTCTCCCAGGACTAAAGTCCTTATGCCATAGTGCATGCACAATTTGAGAGCAGTAAACAACATTTATGGCACTTTTAGTTATCAGCACCTAGGTTACTATCATTCTGGCATATGTAGAGGGGAGGAAAAGAGGAATAGTGTTGGGAGGTTTCATTCACTCCACACAGTTATGGGGCCAGGAGTTTGCCACTATCCTGTGGTTGGTCCCTATGGCCCTTCGGACATCCTTGTCATTGGGCCTCTGTAGCAGTGTGGCATTATTTGTGAATTCCAAAAATAGATATTGGATTAAGTTTTTAAATTGGTCTGCTCCTCTGGACATATTAAATTGGACTGGATTCAGAGTTTTCACTATTACTCAATTAAATAATGATTAAGACTTTGATTGGGCCATATCAGTTAAGACATTGAGTTCCCACGCGCTTGGTGGTCAGGGACTCATGGAGAAAATGACATTGTATGCTGGGAGCGCCTACAAAGTGAGGTGCCTGAAACTGTTAATAACAGTCTACAAGGTTACAGATAAGCAAGTGAGCTGGCATAGCTGATAAAAGTAGTAAAGTAGCAGACTAAGCCAGGCTGGAAATTTCTCAGAATTCTGTATACGTTAGAATTTCTATAAAAGACTTTGTATTCCCTTAAATGTTATCTAAAGGGCTCAAGGGGCCAAATTGTGCTCAGACAGGAACTTCCTGCACAAAACTGCTGAACCATTATCTGTATCATGCATATAAAAATAAAGCTGAATTCTTTTCAGGTGCCTAAGGTTGCAACATGTTCCTCATGGTCCATCTGACCCCCACTATTCCTTTCTCCTTGTCTCTTTTGTTTCCTTAATTTCCTTTAAGTCTCACACCCCCTTACTTTAGTTCCTGTTCAGCAGAGTTGGTCTCGACAATGGTATAGGAGAAGTTTGGAGTTTTGATGTTGGAGCCCTGTGAAGTAAACACACAGAGAAGCAGATGCATGAGGAAGGCAAGAAGTCTCCGTTAGACATGGCAGAGACCCCAGGAAGAGATACAGCCATTCATCTGATAGTTTACAGCTGGCTTTGTGGAAAGAGCAGAGCAGCTGAGTCCAGAGAGAAATGAGCCCTGGAAGAGAGGAACCCAGGAAGCCTGAATCCTTAGAGACAATGGCAGCCATCTTGCTCCAACACATGGCAGCAGACATTGGTGAGGCAAGTAACTTTTCCTTTATGGTCTGGTAACTGTAAGCTTCTATCCCAAATAAATACCTTTTGTAAAAACCAAATGTTTTCTATTATTTTGCATCAGCACCCCTTTGGCTGACTAATACAGCCTCCCATCAGGGAATGAAATATAAGGACTGGTATTCTGCACCACTGTACATCTCAACTATGGTTGAAGATTTATGAACCCCATACCAGTGAATTCTGGCACTTGCACCCCAGTGCTGGCATCTCCATTTTACATTGTCCAATAACAGTAATGCTGCCTGCTTGGTGTAGAAAAGGACATTACTGAACTCATAAATGGCCATCTATCTTCAGGTCTTCTCTGCTCCAAAAACTCTGCCTTAATAGCCCAGTGTTGCCAGTGAAAAAAGTGAGACAAGCATGGAGGCTATATACACAATTTGTGCTTGAATGCACCTGCAGCCCCATTTATTGTGATTCTCAAGGAATCCACTATGGTCTTGAGTTACATATTTTTTCCAGCTGGACCTATGCAGTGGCCAAATACTTAGGGATTTTACAGTTATTTTTCTATCATTCATTTGTAGCTTAATTCCATTGTGATTTTAGAACATAGTTTATATGATTTCTATTCTTCAAATGAGTAAATTCAAAGCCCACAAAATGGTTTTCCATTCTGAATATTCCATGCAAAATTGAGGAGAATGTCTATCTTGCTATTTTAAGATGAAGTATTCCAATCAAATAGATTGTTAGTGCTTTTCAGGTCAACTGTTTATCATATCAATTATACTTCTTTTAAATTATTTTTTTACTAGTTTCTGTACAGTTTGGAGTATATATTTTTAAACAAATCTATGTTAATTTTCAAATAACAATATATCTCTTCTTGAATAAAGTAGGTATCTTACAACAAGGTATTCTTAATTCTTGTCTCCGTCACTTAAGACATTGCTGGCATTCATTTCAATTATCCATATGATATAATTTTAATACATGGTTTTTCTATTACTTTAAGCATAGGTAACTTTTAGACAAATTATGAATAAGAGAAACAAAAGATTTAATTTTACCTTCGTTTATTCCTTCTCTGCTGTTCTTCCTTTCTTTAGCTAGATAAACGTTTCTGACCTATAAAATTTTCCTCCTCTCTGAATAACTGCCTTTAAAATTTTTCACATGTCATATCTGCTGGTGATGTTACCTCACTTTTTGCTTATCTAAGAAAGTTTTTATTTCTCTTTCACTTTTGAAGGATAATTTCATTGTGTATAGAATTGTAACTTGCTCAGTTTTGTTTTTGTTTCCTTGCAATACATTTTTCACTCCTACTATCAACTTTCTTGATGGAATTCTGAAAAGAAATCATCTGTAATTCTGACCTTTATTTCTGTAGAAATTTCCTCCCTCTAGCTTTTTTCAAGATATTTTGTTGCCTTTCATTTTCTGCCATTATTGAATATGATATATTAGCTATGGAATTTTTAAAATATTTATTCTATTTAAGGTTATTTGTGCTTCCTGGATTTGTGAGTTGGTGTCTGTCATTAACTTTAGAAGTATTTGACCACTATGACTTTAGGTATTTCCTTTGTTCTCTTCTTTCTTTATATCTGTTGCTCCAATTATGCTATGCTACACATTTTGAAACTGTCTCACAATTCCTGAATGACCTATTTATATTTCATCTACTTTTTCTCTTCATATTTAGTTTGGGAGGCTTCTATTGTTATATCTTAAACTCATTGATTGTTTTCCCTTCCATGTTTAACTTGCTTATAAACCCATCAAATGTATTTTCAATTTCTTACAATGTTTTGTATCCAGTATTTCCTTTTGATTCTTTCTTAGTTGTTCATCTTTCTGCTTTCATTACACTTCTGTTCCTGCATGCTGTCTACTGATAGTTATTTTAAAATTCCTTTCTGATAATTAAAAACTCTGTGTCATATTTGACTGGTTCTGTTTCTTATTTTTTACTTTCAGAGTGTGTATATACTCATGCTTTGGAATATTTAATTTATTACTGAAAGCCAGATATGATGCATTGAATAATTGAACAGAATGTAATGGTTAAATTTATATATCAACTTGATTAGATTATGATATCCAGTTGTTTACTCAAAATTGAGCAAGAGGTTTCTGTAAATTTTTGTTGACTATGTGATTAACCTCTACAGTCAGTTGTTATTCACTAGGTAGATGACCCTTATCTAATCATTTGAGGATTCATAAGCTAATAACTTAGGCTTCTTATAAAGTGGAGAATTTCAGCCTCAGGACTATACCATTTATTTGTTTCTGACTTTCCAGACCACTCTCCTTGTGGATTTTGGTATTCAGACTTCAACATCATATCCTTCTAGAATTTCCAGCCTTCTAGTGATAAAGTAAGTGCTGTGGCCCTAACCCGTCCCCTCAGCAGAAACCCACAGCTTTAGGAAAATAAGCTGCCCTGGTTCCATTTTTCCCTTCCTCCCTTTTCTCCCTGGAATCCACATCTTTAGTAAGATAAACACTCCCAGCCTGCCCCTTTCAACTGGAATTTACAACTTTAAACATATAATGACTTTTCCTCCCTGATAGCCCTCTGTTTTAGGAAGATAAACTAACCTCACTTCTTTTGCTTTTGTAACCAATTCCTGCCCACTTGCTTAGGAATTTGCCTACTTAGAGTTCCTATATAAACTTATGAAAACCAAAACATGGCACTCAGATTTTTTGGAGACTTGACTTTCCTCTGAGCCCACACATAATGAAACTTTGTTGATCCACCCCCCAGAGTGTTGCTTGGGTTTTCATTCCATGTGCTGTAACATTTGGTTCCCTGACCAGGAATCCCAACCAAGCAGGCCCATTGTGCCTCCAGCTTGGGGCTGATGGGTGTGGCCAGCGGCGATCTCTGAGCAAATAAGGTAAGCACACCTGTCCTCTTAAAATGGGACCTCCTTCTGAAGTGTTCCCCATGAGCTGCATCCCAAACACCAGCCTGACTCAGTAGGGAGGTGGACTAAAGAGAGCCAGAAGACTCCAGAAAGGTAAGGCCCCAGGTGCCAAGTCCTCAGTCAGGCCCATCTCCAGATAGAAAGGGAGATTGATCACCTCCCAAAATCTTGAGTACCAAGATTCCAGAATAGGGCAATCTCTATGGGAAGGACTGCATAATTTCCAAATGATTGTGTGTGTGAGTGAGGATGACAGAGGCTTGCCCCTGTTATTCAAGTCTGTGACTCCAAAGCTTGTGCTACAGAGTCCATGTGGGCCCTAACCTGTTTTCCACAGCTCCATCATATGGCATTCTGGCCCACCTGAACTCTGCCTGGGTGCCTTAGCAAAGATGAGCCAAAGTTCTCATGAGAGATGTGGACAGGTAGGAATCTGAGTGGCCTCAGAAGAGGCAATCCGTTCTTTCATCTGTCTTCTACCACTGACTCAGGGTATGGACTTATAACTGTTAATTCCTGAGGGAGGAACTGTGTAACTTCTGAGCAATTGTGTGTGTGAGGGAGGATGACAGAGGCTTGCCTCTGTTATTCCAGTCTGTGACTCCAAAGCATGTGCTACAGAGTCCATGTGGGCCCTAACCTGTTTTTTGTGGCTACATCTTATGGCATATAAGCCCACCCGAACTCTGCCTCGGTGCCTTAGCAAAGATGAGCAAAAATTCTCATGAGAGATGTGGACAGGTGGTAATCTGAGTGGCCTCAGAAGAGGCAACCCATTCTTTCATCTGTCTTGCACCACTGACTCAGGGTACGGACTTATAACTGTTAATTCCTGAGGGAGGAACTGTTTAACTTCTGAGCAATTGTATGTGTGAGGGAGGCTGAAAGAGGCTTGCCTCTGTTATTCCATTCTGTGACTCCAAAGCTTATGCTATGGAGCCTGTGTGGGTCCCAAATTGTTTTCCGTCGCTATGTCATACGGCATATCAGCCCACCCGAACTTGCCCAGGTGCCTTAGCTAAGATGAGCTGAAGTTCTCATGATAGATGCGAACAGTTGGGCATCTGAGTGACCTTCAAAGAGGCAACCGTTTCCATTGTCTGTCTTGAACCACTGACACAGGGTATGGGCTCATGACAGTCAATACCTACCATCTTAAACTGCATGCTCAAATATTTCAAGAAGGGTTTTTCCAGAGATTATGGCATCTGAATAAAGCTTGGAACCCTCTGAACCTTATGTGAAGTAGAGTGGCCTACTTTTACTGTTGACTGGCGCTCAGAAGGGACTCTGCATATAGCCAGGGTCCATGCAATGTGGCTAGTTGTCACAGGAATTCCTGGGCACACTGATCAGTTTCCCTATATCAACTTTTGGTTACAGATAGCCCAGAATCTTCCCCCTTGGGTTTGATTGTGTGTTGGGAAAAAGAGACAGAGCAGGGACTTGGTTGCACAGGGAATGGGGCTCCAGAAGTCAGTCATTCATCAAGGGTCCTCGGAGGAGGACCAACCACCCCCACCCCCACTGCCATATGCTCCAGCCACTCTAGCCTCTCCTTCTAGCCCAGGAGTGCAGGCAGATGTCCCAGAAACATCCCCACCTTTGGTCCCTCTGGGAACATTGACCATTCTGAGGAAAGCCCCAGAACCCCAATAGCAAGGAAGCTCTGGTCAACACAACCCAGATTACAGATACCCCTTCATGAAACACAGGTTCCACCCCAATCAGTGAGGATGGGACTGTCCAACCCAGGAGGCCTGTTTTGTATTACCAGCCCTTCACATCTACAGATCTCTTAAACAGGAAGAACCACAACTCATCTATTCAGAAAAGCCCTAGTCCCTTATTGATCTCATGGAAACCATTTTCCAAACCCATCATCCTACTTGGATTGATTGCCACCAACTCCTCCTGATTTTGTTTAATTCAGAGGAGAGATGATGGATTCTGATGAAAGCCCAAAAGTGGCTACAGGAACAGGCCACTACTGGCATCTTAAACCTGAAAGATTAAGCATGAGATGTGGCGTCAGAAGCCCAATCAAACTGGGACTTCAAAACTGATCAAGGACAGGCTGCACTCCAGCAATATTGGGAAGTGCTCCTTCAAGGGGTCTGAGAAGGGGCAAAATGACCCACAAACATGACAAAGACGACTTTAGGCACTAAAAACCCAGCGAATCTCTGGGAGATTTCTATGAACGACTTTTTGAGGCCTTCAGAATCTACAACCCTTTTTACCCAGAATCTCCAGAAAACCAGAGGATGGGGAATGCGGCCTTTGTTGTGCACGCAGCAATGGACATTAAAATAAAGCTCCAAAATTTAGAAGGGTTCATGGGGTTGAACATCTCTCAACCCCTTGAAGTCACCAAAAAAGTATTCATCAATCAAGATGAAACCACCAAACAAGAGGCCAAGAAACAAATAAAACATCAAGCCTCCCTACTGGCAGCAGCCTTGGGAAATAGTGACCCCCCCCCCAGATGAGAAAGGCCACCTTGAAATGGGGCGACAAGCATCAGAAGGGTGCCCCTGGCCAAAGACCAATGTGCCTACTGCAAAGAAAGTGGACACTGGACAAATGAGTGCCCCCAAAAACTCAGGCACATAGAGGAAACATCCCTAAAGGGAAATAACAACCTGTGCCCCAAGACCATCTGATTGAGCTGGCAGGGCTCAACCCTGAATAGGGGTGACAGGGCTCACTGGAACTTGTCCACCATGAGCCCATGTTCAAACTACAAGTCGGGAAGCAGTCAGTGACTTTCATGGTGGACACTGGTGCTGAATATTCTGTGGTCACAACCCCCATAGAACCCTTTAAGCAGAAAAACTGCTGATATCATAAGAGCCACTGGGGACCAGTGAAGCCAATGGACTTTTTGCCATTTGAGAAGTTGCCACCTTTGTAACCATGAAGTGATTCATGAATTTCTGTACCTGCCTGAATGTCCAATCCCTCTGTTTGGTAGGGACCTCTTAACCAAACTGGGAGCCCAGATTACCTTTAAATCTGAAGGGCAAGCAAGCTTAAGTCTTGGGACCAGCCTCACTCTCTTCATCACCATAGCCTGAAGCAAGGAATGGAGACTTCATGCAGAAGAAAATTCAAGTCTGAATTGAGAAAGACTGCTGGACCTTTCCCCCCAGGATTGGATAGAAAAAAAACTACTGGGAATGGCACAGAACCATGCACCCTTCATCATCGACCTGAAGCCTGGAGTGGTCCCAGTCTGGCAGAGGCAGTATCTGATCCCTTGTGAAGCGCAACTGGTCATGGTTGAACACATAGATCGCCTGAGAAAAGAACAAATCCTGATCGAGTGTCATTCACCATGGAACACCCCATTATTATCAGTAAACACCCCACTATTATCAGTAAACAAGCCAGATGAGACCAGATATAGACCAGTGCAGGTTTTATGAGCCATCAATAATGCCACTCTCACCTTACATCAGGTTATTCCCAAGCTGTACACGTTGCTATGACAGCTGCTACCTGAAGCTACCTGGTTCACTTGCCTGGACCATAAAGATGCCTTCTTCTGTGTGCAGCTGGCTCCCCAAGCCAGCATCTTTTTGCCTTTGAGTGAGAAGCTCCCAGAACCCGGCAGAAAACTCAGCTAACTGGACCTGACTCCCGCAAGGCTTCAAAAACACCCCTACCATTTTTGGGAAAACTTGACAGCAGATCTGGCCAACTACTCCCTGGAAGACTGCAGGTTTGACCTCTTGCAATATGTAGATGACCTCCTACTTGCCAGTGAGATGGAAGAGGACTGCTGGAGGGGGACCCAGACTCTCCTACAACTTCTAACACAGACTAGGTACAAAGTATCTTGGAGAAAAGCCCAGATCTGTAAACAGCAGGTCACGTACATGAGGTTCAGCATCACACAACAGCACTGGATGCTCAGACACAAATGAAAGAAAATGTTAGGAATCAAGTGGAAACTCCATACCGCTTAAAGGCCCCAGAGATCAGGGAAAGTTGAACACATGAATTGAACATTCAAAGCCACCCCAGCCAAATTCTGCCAAGAAACTGGTTTCCCCTGGGTAGACTTACTTCCCTTAACCATTCTCTGAGTTAGGTGTACCCCAGGACGCACAGGCTATTTAACCTTTGAAATTCTATTTGGATGGCCACCCCCAATTATCTGGGCCTTCAGAGGAAATCTCAAAATTCTCGGGGAGACTATCCAAGATTCCATTCTCCAGCAGCTGGGGAAAACTCTAGCCAAAATATGTAAAACTGTCTTGTCCTGGAACCTCATCCCCCTGGCACACCCGGTAAACCCCCACTGGCCAGGGGACCTAGTCTGGGTCAAAGACTGGAAAAAAGTATCCCTTCAGCCTTCCAGGACAGGTCCATATACTGTGATCCTTGTAACTCCTATTGTTCTTAAAGTTGCAGGCATTTTCCCTTGGATCCATCATTCCAGGGTCAAGAAGGCACACCCTGGTAAAGAGCTGGACAGCTAGACATCCCAACCCATACCCAGCCAACCCTTGAGAGTGCAAGGCACCCGGGATCCCTGAGCACCAACCTCTTCAAATGCTGGCTGAATGGAGCCCTGCTCCTGGTGGATCCTGTTCTTATATGGCCTGCTCGCCTTGGTATTTGGAGTTGGACATGCTGCTGTAGCCCCTGCAGACTGGACTATTGTGAATAGAGCCTTAATTGCAATTGCTTACTGGTGTATATTAGGATGCTTCTGTGCCTTGACTTGCTTATCCTTTCCTTCCTTGTGTCCTCTCTAGGAGCCAATACCCACCCCCAAAATCTATGGCAGCAGCAAGTTAGTCAAAGCTGGGGCAAACAATTCATGCTGAATGCTTCAGTCCTCTTCTTGGCAGGTGCAACTTCAGCCTCTGTAATATTTGGCACTTGCAGAGCAATACATGATCATACTCCTTACACCTTGCTGGTTGCCCCGTACCCAAATATTCCCATACCTGTCCCCAGGATAGGGTGTAAGGGCCACAACTATGGGAGCTATGACAATTACCTCTGCTGAGACCCCTAATAGAGTGGAGGATACTGCCACTCTTGGAGCTTGCTGGTAAGTGCCACCACTCTCTGAAAGAGGGTCTTACCAACTTTTCCATATCTCCTACAGAAAATCCCCAGGCCAGCAGAATGTGGCATAGAAACCTGTGACCCTGTAAAACTCACCTTATTAAACATAACCTCTGGATCAGAAAATACCTTTTGAAAGGCCCAAACAGGACTAAAACTAGGAATCGGAATATACAACCCTGAGGGCCGGACCCAGGGGAACTCATACTAGTACAGCTGATCCTGGTAACTGAACCCCCAGAGAAAAACCTGGTGAAAAATATCAGTAAAGTTGCCCAGATGCTAAAAGCCAAAGTTAAGACAGGCCCTCACAATATCCTTTTAAACCAGGTTTTAAGTTTCCACCAACTCCTAACGGAATCCTGGACCGACATAGCTGCCTCCTGCTGGCTATGCACGTCCTCCAGTCTGGCCATGTCTGCCATACCTGTCCCATGGAACATAACATTCCTGACTCATGACAGCTCTGTGGCAGGGACCAGACCCCTCCCAGTCCACATAACCAAACCCCCAGGAAAACTGGCTAACTGTAAAAACTTAGCTACCAGTTCTCCTTCAACCATTCCTCCCTCTTGGAAAGGCTAACTGTAACACCACCCACCCACTCAATAAGCCTGACTGATATGCCACAAACTCCACCACCTGGGTCTTTGGCACCAATGCCTACCAGTGCCTACACCAGGATGGCCAGGGCATCTGTTACCTGGCTTGGCCAGTAACATCATTCTCAATGTATGGAAAAGAAATATCTGGAAAGCTCTCCCAAGCCAAATGAGCAATACAGGCAATTCCAATACTCTTAAGACTAGGTGTATTCAGGAGTGCAACAGTAGCATTGGCCTCACTCACAGTTGGTCAGGAGGGCTTACAAATCCTAGCACAGGAAACATCAAATGACCTCAAAGAAATATCAGGGCCACTCAATGGGTTGCAAGACCAGAGACTCATTGGCAGAAGTAGTTTTACAAAATAGACGAGGATTAGACTTGCTCATCGCAGGTTCAGGGGGGATCTGCCAGGCCCTGGAGGAAGAATGCTGTTTTTATGCAAATTCCTCAGGGATAGTTAGGACCAAGGTGGCCCTGCTAAAAGAATGACCCAAAGACCCCTTCAACTGTGTATACCAGGCATATGCCAATGGGAACTACTTCCAGTATCTCCTTTCCTGGATTTTGCCATTCATGCCTGTGATAGCCTCAGTCTTCTTCCTCTTAAGTTTCAGGCCATGCATTCTACAGTACCTAACACAATACATCACTTCCCACATAAATGCCTTAAAACATCAAGTAATGCCTCGTGTTAAATATCAGCACTTGGAGACTATAGAAAAACCCCCATGTTAGCAGATGATGCCCCATAAAGAATTATAAGGGCATCAAACGGGGGAATGATAAAGGAAGTGCTGGGGCCCTAACCCCCACTCAACAGAAACCCACAGCTTTAGGAAAATGAGCTCCCCTCATCCCTTTCTCCCTTCCTCCCTTTTCTCCCTGGAATCCACATCTTTAGGAAGATAAGCACACCCTGAATGTCCCCTTCAACTGGAATTTACAACTCTCAACAGATAATGACTCTTTTCCTCCCTAAAAGCCCTCTGCTTTAGGAAGATCAGCTAACCTCACTCCTTTGGCTTTTGTAACCCCTGCCTGCCTGCTTGCTTAGGAATTTGCCTGCTTAGAATTCTTATATAAACTTATGAAAACCAAGACACGACACTCAGATGTTTGGAGATTTGACTCTCCTCTGAGCCCATGCATAATAAAACTTTGTTCATCTGCCCCTCAGAGTGCACTTGGGTTTTCATTTCATCTGCCATATCACTAACTTTAGCTATAGTACTCAAACTCAAGATTGCCATATCACTCTTCCTGGAATTTCTTGCCTGCCAGTCTGCCCTATATATTTCAGATGTGATAGCCTCCACAATTATGTGAGTCAAATCTTTTAAAATAAATTATAAATTATATGCATATATATTTATATATAATAAATTAATTGTACACATATATCCTGTTGTTTCCATTATCTAGAGAACACTGATTAATACAGTGAGATTAAAAGCCCTTTAGTTTCATATTGTATGTTAATCTTTCTAGGAATTTGGATGTTCTAAATGTTTACTGTAAGTGACAGAGGCTTCAACATCCTCTAATGTCCTTATTTGTGTTTCCTCTGTCTTTTGGCTCCCCAAGGAAGTCCTCCTAAGAGTCTGTGACTTGTAGCTCTTTTAGTTGTAATCCATGTTTTTATATAAGAGCAGAGTTTGTTTGGTGGTTAGACCTGGGGAAGAGGAGGATTCTATAATCCAATGATTAATTCTGAGACTTTCACTGGGTCACCTGGACTGTAATCTTCATAAATGTTTCTTAACCCACTTTAGGGAAGACAGGAATGTCAAAAAGAGTGAGAGTTTTATAAATGTGTTTTTCATAGAGAGGTTAAGACTCTGGTAGTCTTTTCCCTATTACTTTCCTGTGGAGAAAACTCAGTACATAATTCATAATGTTTAATTTTTCTTCTTTCCCTGCCAGAGCTTCAAGGGGATATTTATTCACCTTCATTGTGAGAAACTGGCAGAATTTGAAGGTAATATCTATAAAAGTGCAGGGACCTCATAAGATTGTGGCCCTCAGGGGATTATTATTCTCATGTAAGTCTAATCTTGGCCTCCAGGAATTTGTCAAAATTACTATATCAGTTATTTTTCTTGTTTATGGCCACAGCAGCTTCAATTATAAGTAAGTCAATTTGGGCTGTAAGTCTCTGGATTCGCCTGGCTTTTCAGATTTGGGGGTCATGATTTGCCCTTAGACCTCATTTATGTGCTGTGTTCAAGTAATGTCAACCATTTCAGATGAACTGAAGATTGGAAATGGAGCTTTAAAGAAACATCTATGGAAAGTTCTATTGTCTGGTGGCTTGGATCCTTGTGAACTACCTGCAAAACCAAAATATTTTTTGCATAATTTATATTAACTGAAGCACTGACATCCTGAACTAAAAGGAACAGAAGAGGGGCAACTTGAAGGAAGAATGACTTCAATGGCAGACTCATGGAAGGAAATGTCTGAACTGAAGAGATATCCTAAGGCCAAGTGAGTGGGGCCAGTAATATGTATTGATAGATTTTGTTTGCTCCAGTGCTTGGTGAGGGTGGTGATTTGGCTCTGTTATGCAGGTAAAATGCTGCCACCATAGTCTTGAAGAAGGTGGAGTCTTTAATCCAGAGTTAAAGGATAAAACTGTGTAAGCACTTGAAAGTGATGGAGCTTGGCCTGAAGATGAAAAATTGTAACTTTAGACCTTGAATTCTAATGAGAATTTGGAATAGTTTGAGAGCTGTGACTTCTGTTTTCCTTCCAATTTTTCCCTATGGAAATAGAAATGATTATCCTATGCTAGTCCTTCATTGGTAACTTAGAAGTACTTAACTTGTTCTCTGAATATTACAGGTCCACAGACCAAGGGGAATTGTACCCCAGAACAGACCATCTCTATGACTAATTGTGATGAGACTTTGTACTTATAATTGTTTCTAAAATGACCTAAGTTTTTGGGATGTCAGGGAATGAAGGTATTTTGCAAGTAGAAAAAACAAGTCTTTTGGGAGTCCAGTCAGTGGACTGTGGTGGTTTGAATCTGGAGCTACCCCAGAGGAACATGTTCTTAAAAGTAAATCTTTGATGAGGTTAAATTTAAGGGGTCATCCACCTCAAATAATTTGGTCTTATTCCTGTTGCTGTAGTCCTTTATAAGTAAAATGAAATTCAGACAGAAGGAGAGAAAGCCATAAATGGAGCACACAGAGGCTGAACATCAGGAGAACCTGGAAGAGTTGGTAGAGACCAGGAGATACTGTCATGTGTTTTGCCATGTGATAAACTTAGGGATAAGGATTGCTGGCATCCAGTTCCAGAAGGCCACAGTCTTTGTGGAGAAAACATCACTTTTATGATACCTTGTTTTGGTCTTTCTTTTAGATTCAAAAGGGTAAGCTAATAAATTTATTTTGTTATTTTGACCCATTTCATGGTAATTTTTGAGAAGACTAGGAAACTAAAGCACAATGTAAAAAAAGAATACAATCATAGAAGTTACCAGAATTTTATTTAAATTATCAACTCAGTCTAGAGTTTTACATTCTTATCTGACAACAGAAACAGAAAAATAAAATATGACTACAAAAAATACAACGGTAATTTTAAAATTATTACAAAGAAAAATTCATTAAAATATTAAAATACTCGGAAAATATGTTCAGCATATATATGACAAACATCTTTCAGTTATTTATCCATCACATGTCTCTCTGGGTTTACATTCAATATGTCAGCAGAATTGAATTCCTTTTTTGGAGACTCAGGCAGAATCCATTTTCTTTCTAATTCCAGTTTTAGAAGTCACCTATATTTCTTGGTTCATGGTCTCCTTTCCACTGATCAAATCCATGAACACTGAGCCAACCCTTTCCCATGCTGCTACCTTCCTTCTTCTCTCACTTGTTTTTGCTATTTTTAAGGAACTTTGTGATTAAATTGGGTTCTCCAGGTCATGCATGATAATATCCTTATTTTAAGATCAGCAGATTAGCAAATTTACTTCCACCTGAATTCATGATTCTCTCTTTCAATATTATCTAACTCATTTCCAAGTTTAAAGATTATGACTCAGATATCTTTGGAAGACCATTTTTCTGCTTATCACAGCTATGTATCTCAAATATCTAAGATTTTTCTCATTGGAAAGGTAGGTGTCAGTAATTTTAAACAAATTTTCAAAGGGCCCATTTATTTTTGTTCTTATATTAACACAGTTTTTTACTGACTCAATTAAATGACTATTTAGGAATTAAAAAATAACTCACAAAAAGTTTTCAGTGTCTGAAGTCATAATCAAGGAAAGAATTCACATGGAAATTACAGAATCTGTCCATTGGACGAACAGATATCTGGGTAAAATTGCTTCAGTAAAACTTAAACTAAAATGAAGAAGAAGAGAACTGCTTTAATAAATCTAAAATAAAGTAAAAATCTGACATTTGAATATTAATCCAATAAACTTTGAAAACCTGTTAAACCACATCATACAGAATAATTTGCTATAAATTTTAAGGTTAATTAATAAAAAGAAGATATTTCAATTAAAATTTTTGTGAACTTATTTGGCAAAGTAACTTTTTTTTGTCTTGACTTTAGGAAATGTTATATATATATATATATATTTACACTTTGCATTGTACAGTTCCATAGGACTTGACAAATATGGAATGTTATGTGTCCATCATTGCAGTATTACAGAGAAAACCATTATCACCCAATTATGTCCTGTTCTACCCATTTATTCACCCCCTTCATTTTGAACCCCTGGCAATCACAATTTTTATATCAGTGTTCCATATTCTTCTGTCAACATAAAATAGCATCCATGATAATGAGTTTACTTTGGTCCATGACTACCACCCCATGAAATGATAGTTCATTGCCCAATCCTGAGGGACCTAAAATGAGGTCAGATCTGATCAACCACACCAAGAGGGTCCTGAATACCAGGGGCAGATGGAAAGAATTATCCTTTCCACAGCTGCAAGCACTCCTTGCTTTTTAGGATGGGCCCACTCCACCATCATCATTTTGTTGGTTGTCCAGGGCCAGTCCTACTGCAAAGTAGGAGTTGGGGTTCAGGAATCAACCAGCATTTAAACAGTTAAAAGATTTAAGTCTCTGAAAAATATACTTAACGGATACATTGATAAGTATAGGTTTAAATAAAAGGAGAAGAAGAATCATGATTAGGGGATTTATAAATTTGTATAACAAGGTTACATTGGGGAGATAGAGTACCACATATTCCCAGATAGGGTTCTCCAAAGGGATGTTGATTTCATGATATTATGTGCTTTGCCTCTGTTGTCCATAGGTCTCAGAGCCCTCAGGATAACTCTTATTTGAGGTTTTGTTTATTGTGGCAGTTAATGAAATCTGTCTGAGACCTGCTTAATCTTAACCTCTGGAATGAGCTCCTGACTCACTTTGAAATATATTAGACATAAACAATCTTTTTAAATGAATATTTCCCCACTTTGGTTAAGGTCATTTTCCAAATGCATTGCTGATTAATGTTTAGTAATAATCCCTCGGGACCAGGGAGACTGATCCCCAGGAATAATGTCCATATGTGCTGAGGAGGTAGTAAGTATATTTGCAGAGTTTGCTAAATGTTTTTAAAAGCTAAGTTTTGGATAAATCCATTAATTTAAAATTTACCTTTTGAAGAATTAGTTTTTTGTAAATTGGCTCATTTGGCAAATTAGTCATGAAAAACATTTTTTTTCAATTTTTAAATTTTTTCATAGAAGATAGACTGTGGTTAACTGTAGAAATATGAGAGTGTTCTGTCATGAACTGTAACAAATGTACAATACTACTACATATTGTTAATACTAGAGGAGGTATGGGAAAAATATACCAAATGTACACTCTGGACCATAGTTAGTAGTAATAGTCTGATGATGTTCTTTCATAATTTGCAGCAAATGTTCCAAAACAATGTAGGGTGTTGGTGGAGGGATGTTGCATGGTAATTCTGCACATTACGCATAATTGTATTGTAAGTTCACAACTTCTCTAATAAAAATATATGTTAAAGCGTTAAAAAATAAAAAAAGCTTTAGATTGCATAAATGTTACATCAAATATATTGAGGATTCCCATATAATCCAACCTCTTCCCCAATTAACAGAAATTTCATTATTGTGGTACATTTGTTATATTTGATGAACACATATTGAAGTATTGCTACTAACCATGATCTATAGTTTACATTATAATTTACACTTCACATTGCACAATTTAATTTTAATGACCTGTACCCATAATTGCAATGTCATGTAGGGAAATTTCAATATCTCAAAAATGCCCCATGTTGCACCTATTCTTCTGTCTCCCTCTCCTCAGAATCTCTATTGGCCACTTCCTTGTATCACTGCCAATGACACAAGTTCTTCCATTGCTAGAATAATAATAAGTGTCCTGTAGTCCATAGATGCATTCATTCTTATGTTTGTTCATTCCTAAATCTTGAGGAATTTGAGATGGTTATGTCCACCCTGTTTCTGATGGAGAGGGGTCGTAGATCCTATGGGGCAGATGGATGGAATGGTCTTGCTTGCAGTTGTGGATACTCTCTATTTTGGGGGATGGGCATTGCCCATAATCATCCTTTTGTTAGTTGCCCTGGGTAAGTCCAGTGTACTGGAGAATAGGTGTTGCAACTCTGCTAAGATTCAGGGTGCAACTGGCTTATGAACAGACTGAAGATTAAAGTCTCTGAAACACATATTTAATGAATATAGTGCTAATTAGGGATTCAAATAAAAGGGGCAGAAGAGCCATGTGTAGGGAAATTATAAATGAGTCCAACTTTGTTACATTGTGGAACATATATTCCAAAATAAAGCCTAGGGACAGGGGTGTTGAATTCCTGAGATTGTCTGCCCTGCCTATAGTGTCTAGATGTCTCTAGAGCCATCAGGAGGCCTACTGTTTGAGACATAGCTTTCAATGAACTGATTTATATCAAAGTATCCTGCTTTAAAGCCATAACACCCAAGGTTTGAAGTTAAATTAAGACAGAATAGTACTTGTCCTACTGGATGGTAAGAGCATTTTTATTTGCCAAAAATTAGCCTCCATCTAATAAGACTTAGCCTCAGATTAGTTTGCCATTATTATGAAACACATAGCCACGATACTATTTTGTTCTTCCACTGAAGATCTGAAACTCTATGTCAAAGATGATGAATTCTGCCAAATTTCTCCTCTGACACCAAACACAGCATCAACTGCCCAAGCCTTTAAAAAGGCTCACCCTTTTTGCTTAGGGAACATAAAGTAAAAGAAAAATTAACACTAAAATAAAATAAGCAGAAAAAATCTAGAAAATGAGATTTAGAAAAAAATTGCTTCTACATTCCTTTTATTTCATGTCTCCAAATAAGCATAACATTCTCAAAACGGTTACCAGTTTCAAATTTTAATCTATTTCTTTTGTTTCTATATTTTCTTTATCCCAGAATGCTTCAGGTTGGATTCTTTCTTTTATATTCAGTAGGATCAGACAGTCTCCATTATCTCTATCATCTGCTGCTTTATAATAAATAGGGTGCCTTGCAGGTAATTCTCTTTTCATCTTCAAATATTGATGGACATCACACCAGACTCTTCAATACACATGATTACTGGAATTGCATTAAAGTTACAGAGTATATGGAGAATGTTTGCCAATTTTTTATTGACTTTCCCACCTATGCATTTTAAATTTATTTGAAGTCAGTTCTCATTATTCAGGAATTCTGTATTTGTGAATCCACCTAAGCACTAATTTTTCTTTTGTAAATCTGAAAACAATACCCACAGCTATCTGTGGGTATGCATAGACATAAGAAAATTGCTGAAAAGTTAGACTTACCTAATGCAGATATTTCTAGTGAGGTCAACCAAGGTGACATTCAGCCTTCTCCTTCCAATTCTTGTATTATAAACAAATAGAATTTTCATGATATCTTTGGAGTCACATTTTTCACATATTTGCATTGTATTTTTTTTTTTTTGGTGATTTTGCTGTTTTAAATGATACCCATGATTTCTGCTGAAGTTCTGGCTAGTATTCCTAAGTGCAAGAAGGCTGTGATGGGCTTTACAGAGGATATATGTGTATTAAATAAGTTTTACTCAGGCATGAGTTATAGTGTTGTTGGCAGTTAATATCAATGTTAATGAATCAACAACATATATTAAAATAAGGTAACTTTAAGGAGAACCACATAAAACAACGTTGTGTATGGGCCTGTTGACAAAAATGTGACTAGATGCTCACAGAATCTTAGCCCTGAATTTACTCTGGGAGTAATGGCTCAATATTCACTAATTCAGTGTCCTTTGTGACTTAATAGACCATGAGAACCACAATAATGACAATTGACCATAGTATATTTATTTTCATGTTCTTTTATATCCATTAAAATTTGTAAGCTAATGCAAAGAATTCTTGCACTATATGTGTTATATTTATATTTGCATACATTTTAGATTATGTTACTACTTTTTCATAAATGGTTATAAAATATTTTGATTAATATATAAGAATGTAATTGATTATCAAAAATTTTCTTATATCCAACCCATTTGTTGAAATCTCTGATTAATTAATTTTGATTAGTTTTGTCTTAACCCTTATTAGATTCTCCATATGTTAAAATAAATATTTTATTGTCTTCCTTGCCAAACTGTTTCTTTACTTCCTATTTGTGCTATTTTCTTATTACATTGCAATAATCTCCAATATAATATTGAATAGAACCATCATATTTTGTCTGACTTGACAGGGGCTGCTTCTATCCATTCAAAACAAGTTTTAAAATTTGCCATGAGTATTTGATAGATATCTGTGATGTCACTTGCCTTTTTCCACTCAGTGTTTACTCACCTTACCTTTGGATTCTTGATTTCTTCAAGTTATCACTATTCCTGGTTTAAAAATCTTTATTCCTCAAGAGCGCAAAGGAGAAATGTTCATGTGACATATTTCTATGGAGGAACTTTCCTCCTTTTCTGATTTAAAAGGATACATTTCTTGTAAAAGTTACTTCTGTCAATGAGTAAAAGAAAAGAAAATAATGATATCTTAAGAAATAAATATAATTTTCAGATTTAGGAATGCCAAGGTAATTATATAGGTACATGGTATTAGAAAATCCCTTTCTTCAATATTGTTATTCCACATATGCCTAAGTCCCATCCCTAAGTTCATCTCATGGTCTAGGAAGGCTGCCCCCTTACCACTGATAAATCTATCTTTCAGCCAGTGGGAAAGAAAAATAAAAGAATATTCACTTCCCCTCTTTAAGATCTCCAGAAAGGCCACTTTTGCTTACATTCCACAAATGATAAAATGGTCACAGGGACACATCAAGCAACAATGGCATATAAGAAATCATATGAATCCATTCTGGGAAGACATTTGACTGTTTAAACCAGAAAACGAGTAGATAATGGGTGAGAGTTAATGCTAATGTCACTGTCATGAGTAGCATGGTTTTTGGGGGCTGTTAGCCTATAACCATTATTCTCCTGGTAAGTAATAGAAATGAAGTACTAGAAGGAATGAGCCCATGGTTCCTACTTTTAATTTTGTGTGTTAGCTGGGAAAACAATGACTTCATGGTTTAAGCCTGTATAGTTGGGTTTTGTTGAATTAATTTGAATTGTCTCCAACCAGTGTAGAACTGAAAAACTGATGTCCTGAAAATTAGTAGAACATAAAACATGGTAGGGATTTAGAGAAGGAAGAAAATCCTGGGCCACTGAGAACCCAGTTTCACTAGAGGAACTTTTTACACAGTGCTCAAAACTGGTTAAAATGGCTTCTGTTATATCTTAAGATATCATTCTTGGGGTTTTCAGAAATTCCTAAATTAGAGATATGGGCATCATGCTTCTAAGAATAAACCCCTCATCACTTGAAAATGGTCCATCTGGTCTAAGCACTTCTGCAAAGTTCCCCTCCCAAACCTACAGATCTTTCCACTGGATAATTCCAATGCAGTTACTTACCATGTGACCTTCCAGGCTTCTGTAAAATCCCTGGGAAAGAGATGAAATGGTAAAAAGCAGGAGAAACTGCAAAAAAGTCAATTAGGCAGACTGCAACTCTGGACCTCTGTGTACCAAGCAATCAAATCAACCAAGTCTTCAGGGAAGATGAAGTATAAGAGTGATGAACAGGAAGTGAAGAGTACTTGTCCTTGGCTTGGCAGATTGTACTTCTAGCCTGATTCAGAGGCTGGAGAGAATCTTCATTCTGCCATTGGGGTTATCTGGCATAGCCAACCAGGGGAAACCCCATTCCACTCCATCACCAAGAATCTTGCTAAGAGGACCTCTCCTTTCTCAAATATGTATCCTCTAAGACTGTATTATGTAAACACTTTTTGTTACTGGAAATATAATAGCAAAATTCCACTTGCCTAATACATAGTTCAAAGAAAATATTTTAATTAATGAAACTTGATCTGTCTTCCATAAAGAGTTAATGGTATGAATTGTAATATAGAGAAGCAAATAAGATTTTTTGTCAATCGATGTTTTTTATTAGAGAAGTTGTAAGCTAACACAACGAGCATCATAACATTCAGAATTCCCATATATCACCCCACCAATACGTTGCATTATTTTAGATCATTTGTTACAAATGATGAAAGAACGTCATCAAAATATTAGCTAATAGACTTTTATATGAGTTTTATTACCTCATTTATCTAACATGATTCTTGAAACATTGAGTGTTGTTTTAATGAATATGAGACAATTTGAATATTAGAAATAAGGAATATAATATCAAAATAAACTGATATAAGTAAAAATCAAATAAATAGTTTTGGTTTAGGAGATATAGACTTTTACCATGAAGGATTAATAAGATCTTGACCTTTTGAATTAAAATAGCAATTATTTCATTGTGTAGAAAAATTTAGATAATTCATTTAAAATGCTTTCAATTTGGAAAAGAAAATAGTTGAATTAGTTGATAGTAGTTGATAGTTAGTTGATAGTTGAATAGCCCAATGAATAGTCTAATGATAGTTGAATAGCCCAATGTTCTTTCCTATCAAAAATAATACTTACATCTCAAAATTCTGTCTCTACCTGATAATCAAAGTTAAACACATTATCTGAGTTTATCTCCCAATGGTTGTTTATCAGACCTCTAGTGAATAAAACAAAATACTTAAGTTAAGAGTGAAAGTAAAGTTTTGGGAACAAGGATTATTGCAAAACTTGTTATCCAGAAAACCCTTATGAGGAAATCAATTTTTATGTTGATATGCTGAAAATTTATTCTGGGCCACTAAACTGAAAATTAGAGAGGCATATTTGACTTATGATGCTATGATTTCATCATTTCAGCCAATCTAGTTGAATGTATTCATTTATGTTATTACATCTTTCAAGAGAGTCTGAAAGACTAGGAACAGCATTATCCACTACTCTGAGCAGGAACACATTTATTCTGTAGAAGGCAGGGACTCATATTAAATTATGAACATATTGACTTGATACTAATTGAAAAAGATTATTTGTAATCATTGAATAAAGGACATGTTTCATTTTTTATATTTTTGTTTAACAATAATATACTTTACTTTTTAAAATACTGATGTAAATACAAAACTTCAGAAATGTTACAAAGATATGAAAAAGAATTCTTAAATAAACTTTAATTTGATCCCACAATTTTTTAATATTTTGTCACAGTTCAGACATCACAATAAAGATGTCAAATATTGATAAAATTCTTTCATCTATTTTTGTATCCATATTCCCTTCTATTAATTTGCAACCTTTAGAGTGTTCTCCACTTCCAGTTCAGGATGCCATCCAGGACTAGGTGTTGTGTTTAGTTGGTGTGTTCCTTTAGTCTCTTATAACCAGTTCTTAAGATTTTCTTTTCCTTTCATGGCAGTGATATTTGTGAAGAACATGGGTCAGTTATTGGAGGGAATTTTTCCTCATTTGGAATTTTTTGTTGTTTCCTTATGATTAGATTGAGGATAGTAGTCTTGGGCAGAATAATATACAAGGATCACAGTCAGAAACACTTATTTATCAAAAGGTTCTCTATTTTCTTCAATGGAAATAAGCCATTCCTCTTCTTTAAAGTTTTGAGTCAGGTTGGAGTAGCACTGCAAAATGGTTCTGGGGGATCAACACTTGTAAGTATAAAAGGAGACAGTATAATCAATATTTAGAAAATAAAATATGGGCCTTTGATTTGCTCATTGCTCTAGGGATTTCATTGATTCTAGATCTTATTAGGAATATTTGTATTACAAGTTCATTCAGATTATTTCTAAGTTCTTACATGCTTTTTCCCCCATATTCCACACTGGAAACTGAATCCAAACAATATGAAAAAAATTACTCATTTACATGACCCTTAAAGACACATAACACTCTGTGTTTAACCATACCACCATAGGGAACAGATCTTGAAGATTTATTTTTGGTTCATTTCTTCCCCCTAGAATGAGGGGGAATGTTTAAATTACTCTCCTCAAAAGTTGCTTGGAATGTTTTATTTTTCTTTTCAACATGGTTATGCCTGTAGATGAAATATAGTTATGTCATTTGGTTCAGCCTGCATTCAATTTTAAGAATTTTTATGACATTTCCTGTCTAAATTTCCATTTTTGAACATGAAGAAAATAAACTTCTCAAAGGTAAAATACATACCAACTTTCACCCAAAAAATTTACACTTAGCGAAGGGCCACTTACTTCTATCCTCTCTCCCTTTTTTCAACACCTTGTAAGAAACCAGATTCAAGGTTTACTTGTTTGTGTTTTCCATGATTCATTTTGCTAAAAGAATCAGCAGATTTATGTATACTGAATTATTACATCATATTCTACATAATACTTAATGTAATTGACTTTTTAAAAAAATATTTTAAAAGATGCATAGATTACATAAATGTTACAAAAAATTTACAGGGATTCCCATGTTCCCCAACTTCCACACCTCCCATAACATCCCACATAAACATCTTTCATTAGTGTGGCACATCACCTGTAATGGATATACATATCCTGCGGCTTTGCCACTAAGCACGGACCATAGTTCACATTGTAGACCAAACTGTCAACCACACAGTTCTGCATGCTACATGCTGATATAAAATGGCCTATATCTGTCATTGTAATCTCACTGAGGATAATTCCCAAGTCCTGAAAAAGCCCCTGTTTTACAACTGCTTTTCCTTCTCCCTGCCCTGAAAGCATCCAGTGGCCACTGGTTCCAACTCACTGTTGTAATTTATTCCATTGCTTGAATCACAATATGTCTACAACAGAATACCTGTGAGTCCACTCTAGTCTATAGCTCTTCCCCCAATCCTGAGGAGTTTGGGATTTTGATGTCCACTCCACCTCCAAGTGAGAGGGGGCTTATATCTCATGGATAAAATGTATGGAATTATCTTGCCTGCAGCTGCAGACTCTCTCCGTTCCTTGGGATGGCCATTGGTCATCGTCGTTTCCTCACCAGATGACTTGGGTGAGTCCATTGAGCTGTAGAATAGGAGTTGCAGCTCCACCGAGATTCCAGTCACAGCTGACACATGGGCAGGCCAAAGGCTACAGTCTCTGGAGTACACCTACAAACTCCAGTATCACATATAGGTTTGAATAGAAGGGACTGATGGACCATGTGCAGGGAGGACTTATTTGAGTGCAACTCTGTCACTCTTAGGAGCACAGATTCCAAAGCATAGCCCACTGATAAGGCATCAATCTCTGGAGCTATTCCCCCCTTATATAGGACCTGGGTGTCTCCAGACCTGTCAGGAGCCCTTCTGTTTGGGGTGATATCCACTTTGGTGTTCTAAGAGATCCTACTGAGGTGTGTGTAAGCATTACCTCTGGGATGACCTCCCAGCTCTATTTGAAGTCTCTTAGCCACATGAACTCTTGTCTTTACCTTTTCCCACTTTTATTCAAGGTCTTTTTCCAGTCATATTGCCAGTTGGCACTTGGTATTAATCCCTCATTGCCAGGTAGGCTCATTCCCAGGAGTCATGTCTCATGCTGGGAGGAATTTAATGCATTCATATGCTGAGTTTGGCTTAGAGAGAGGCCACATTTGATCAACAAGGAGGCTCTCAGGTGACAACCTTTAGGCACCCCATAACAGTAGGCTAAGTTTCAATTGCAAGAGCAAAGGCTCATAAGGCTAGTCATCAATAACAATAACACATCAGTGAAACATCCTCCATTGCCAGACACTGCCCCTGCACTTGGGGGACTGTTGCTGCTCCCTTGGAGAATGTGGCATAGCTCTCCAGGCTGGGAATTCAGTATTTCTTCATTTATTGAGCTCATGTAATTGACTTTTACACTTACCATTATGTGCTGGGAATCATTATATTTAGATTCATAGAGATTATATTAATCATTCATTTTCTTTTTCTTATTAAAGAAGTTGTGTTTACAGAAAAATAATGCAGAAAATACAGAATTCCCATATAAGCCATCCATTTTTTAATATTTAGCATTACTGTAATTTTTTTTATAATTAATGAGAGAATATATATTTATTATTTCTTACAGGTGAAGATTACTCCATTTTTTATACATGCCATAGTTTACACAACTAATGTTCTATATATTAGGATTAAGATATTTTCAAAAATATTGCTATTAAACAAAATGTGCAATAAAAAAATATATCCTGAAAATATGTTATTATATTATTGGTAGTAATTCTTCAGGGCCAATTCCTAATTGATAGAGGTTCTGTGTATAATGGTAAAGGAATATGTAGTTATTTTTAGCTGTTTCAAATTTATCCTTTATTGGGTTTGTTTTGCTTTGTATTGATTCATATTTTCATTAGAGCAGTTTTGGTTTACAGAAAAGCCAAACAGAAAGTATAGAACTTCCATGTATACATGGAACTTCCCCCATACATGCAGATTTACCTATTATTAACATTTTTCATTAGTGTTGTACTTTCTTAAAATTGATAAAGAAATATTATTATTATATAATTAACTATTGTCCATACTTCACACTTTGTGTTCTGGAGTTCTATGCATTTATTTATCCATGTTTGTTATATTCTTGTCATTAACCTATATATAGCAAAGACATATGATATAAGATATAAAATAGATATAACTAAGATAAACAAACATAGATAACTAAGATAAAAGAAAGAAATTTGTGTTCTAAATATGTAAATTAACATTCAAAGTTATTTTCTAATTGATTCACATTTTTTTCCATTTAGAATTGTGTAAAAGCAAAACGAGAACATAGCCAACTTTCAAGATTTGCAGAAACAACATTTATTGCTTATATATATGCAAGTACTAATCTATTGAGTTAATCTCACTTCATATTACATCTCACAAAAATCATCATTCAGGATACCCATATCACTTCACAATTTCACATTGTTTTCCTACATAATTTCAATAGTAAGTTTTTTCAAAAGTTTTGTCTCATCTGAATTGTGTGCTAAAGTATCCTGTAAAGTATTTTATTTTCCACTCTGAATTTTCTGATGTGAAATCCAGCTGAAGATTTTCCTGAACTGACTTTAGGATTCTTTCCTCAGAATAAAATATTGATGCTGAGGAATGACTGATCCCTGAAGACAAGACTTCATTCATGATACTGATAGGAGTTTTCAAAAGTATGGATTTTTCACTTGCCCTATGAGTGTTGCTGTACATATAAAAGATTTTGTATGACTTTTCATAAGTAACATCTTCAATATGAATTATCTGGCATATCCTTAAGGGATTTCATGCTCTGGTATATACATGTCTATCAACTGGAGAGTTGATAAAATAATCTTCCACTTTCATCATATTTATATTATGAGTTCTTCCATGTTGTATATCATCAGACCATCTACTTAAGGATTGTTATGTAGGTGACATGCATTTTCATTCTTCCCAATATGAATTGCCTTAAATGTATAAAGCAACCAGGATGACTAAAGCTTCTACCAGTTTCATTACAAACAGTGTTTGACCAGTATGTTAGTTCTCTAGTATGTTTAAAGGTTAAATAGAGGCTGAAATTTCTTCCATAATCCAAACATTTATAATAAATGTTCTTTCAGGTAATTTAAGTTAAGAACATTGACTAAATGTTGATGACATTCATATGCTTTCTCTCAAGTGTAAATTTTCTCATATTTTTCTCAGGACTGAACATTGAGTGAAGGCTTTCTTTCCACATT
This sequence comes from Cabassous unicinctus, assembly GCA_029593785.1. Classification (NCBI taxonomy): domain Eukaryota; kingdom Metazoa; phylum Chordata; class Mammalia; order Cingulata; family Chlamyphoridae; genus Cabassous; species Cabassous unicinctus. The sequence continues at coordinate 49,314 of JAQZBX010005714.1, forward strand.
GATGACATTCACAAGGCTTCCCTCTGTGTGAGTTCTCTCATTTTGTCTCAGTACAGAACACTGTGTGAAGGCATTTCCACACTGATGATGTTTTTTTTTGGTATTTCTTCCCAGTGTGAGTCCTCTCATGTCATCTAAGGCTAGAATGATAATTTGATACTTTCCTACACAAATGACATTCATGAGGTTTTTCTCCAGTGTGATGTTCTCATGTTATTGAAGGCTACAATATTCATTGAAGGATTTTGCACAAGAATGGCATTCATAGGGTTTCTCTGCAGTGTGAGTCTGCTCATGTGGTCTAATATTAGAATAATGGGTGAAAGCTTTCCCATATAAATGACATTCATAAGATTTCCCTCCTGTGGGAATATGCTTATGTTTTCTGAGAGCATAAGAATGACTGAAGGCTAACTTACATAGATGGCATTCATAAGATATCTGTCAAGTTTGATTTATTTCATTTTCTTTTAGGGTGGACTATCATATGAAGGCTTTCTTACATAGATGACATTCATAGGGTTTTCTCTCCAATGTGAGTTCCATTGTAATGCGTAGGGCCAGAGCTCTGAATAAACTATTTACCAATTAGATGACACTCATATGATTTACCTTTATTGGGAATTTGCTTTTGTTGATTAAAACATGATTAGTTAATGAAGTGATTTGCAAATAGATTTCTTAATTAGGATTTCTTTCCCTTGTATGTTAGTATATGTTGAGTCATTCTGAATCTGTGATTAAAATCTTCTGGCAATTCACTACAGGTAATACCATTCTTTTGAATGTGATATTTCTGCTTCTGAGAAGTGGATAGAGAATATAAAAGGCATTTGTTCATAAATATGCATTCATTACATAAGGATTCAAGAATAATCATTCAATGACAAACTCTAACTAAAATATTTGCAATAGTAGCAAATTACAATGTTATTCTCTTTCATGCACAGAGATGTCATTTGTAGCATAACAAAGCAGAGCTATCTCAATATTAAAGACATATTGTTTGAAAGATTAGGTGCATGAGCCATGTTTATGCAATTATCATTTATATAAATCCAAGTTTTACTTTTGTGTTCAAGTTAATTTTTCTCTAAATTTTCTGGATTAGCACTTACACCAACTTACTTAAATTCATGTATTTGAGCTGAAATCCTAATTTATTCCACTCACAGTTTTCCATTTGTAAGACCAGGGTTCACACCCATTAAGCTTACTAATTATGTGATGGTAGATGTGTCTTTCCTGCAGATAAGTTGTGTGGATGACTATTCTTGTTTTTCTAAGACCACTTTCACTGACAAATTTCTGGTTTTGGAAAACACAATTCCTTCCTCCACAGGTCCTTGCCTTGCTCCAACTGGGAACATACATCTGATTTGCAGATATGATGCCCCACTAAAACCAGATGACTGATATTCTCCAGTATCACATCATTCAACAGATTTTCTGGGATGTGTCCAGGAATGCCCCCTCTTCCTGGGTGAAATCTTTAAATATATCTTTTAATATTTACTAACTCCAGCAGTTGCACGGTCAATAGCACATTTGACAACACTTTTCCTCTAGGTTTTCACTCACAACCAAAAAAGCAGTGGGCAGGGCCTGAATAATCCCAGAGTCATGAGCATCACCACCATGGGTCCCATGGGAATGAAGCATTTGTCTTTCCTGTTGCATTTTATCTATTTTCTCCACTTTCCGTATAGTAAAAATGATATAAAATACAATACAAATAAAAATTTAAATATATTTAACTTCACTATGGTGTGTTTTTTTTGCAGATTATTTTTTTTATGTAGTCAAATTCATTCATATTTTTTCATCATATCTCTATTTTGAGATACAGAAAAACCTCCCCCAAATTAATTACATATATATACATACCCACCAGCAGTAATGAAAAGTCCAGTGCACCACAAATTGTCTGTTCCATTTAGACATTTTGTGTGCTGTGCGATGTTATTGTAATGTATAAATTTAATTTCCATTTTCATGAGTCCTAAAAAAGTTGAACAATTTCATATTGATTGTTTGGATAGCTTTGTGAAGTACATATTCATGGATTATTCTCATGTTTCTACTTGGATTACAGTACTTTTTACTATTGATTTTTAGGAATTTATTATGCAGTCTGGGTATGTGTTTATTTTCAGACATTTATTTTCTAAACTTCTTATTAGGCTCTCTGGATTCTCTTTTCACTCTCTTAATAGTGTCTGTTGATGATTATAAATGATTAACTTTAAAATAATCTACTTCATTTCTTCCTTCTTTACAATTAGTGCTACATGTATCCAGTTTAATAAATCTTTGTCCACCCAAATTCATGCAGAAATTCTTCTATGCTTTCCACTTTAATGCTATTTTTACCATTCTTATTTAGACTGGCATCCATCTATAATTTAATTATGTGGTGTGAAATAGTAGTCAAGGTTATTTTTTTCCCATTTTGATGTTCAATTGACACTGTACCACCCTGAAAAGACTGTGTCAACCAAACTGCATTATGTATATTCTGGGCTCTAATCTGTTCCATTTTTCAATTTTTCTCTATAGAAATAATGTCACACTCTCTTAATCACTATGGCATTAAGAAGGGGCTAAATATTTTGTATATGTTTTCTTACAGCTTATTTCTTCAAAACTTCCTTAATTATTCGTAGCTGGGGTTCTAACTAGCAACACTGAATGGCTCTGTGGTCTGCACCAGTAAGAGATATCCAAGTTGTGTGTGCCATTTAAGCTGTGCAGAACAATTTGAGAAGGAGGTTTAGGAATGGCAAGTCCCAGTTGTAGATCTACTACCTTCATATATGATGATTTTCCTATTTTTATTTAGCATTTGTGGAGCTCAAAGCAGATGGGGTTGTCCTTTAGTTGTTTCTGAGGGGAGACTTTTCCAGGGGATGCCTAATGTCACCATGTGATGGTTAGGCTAATATGACAAATCAGCCATGTAATGGTGCCCAGGTGTTTGATCAAGCAATTCAAAATACTTAGATAAGTTTTGCATTGATTGGATTTGACTTCATTATTTTATTTTTAATTCTTCTTATACTCCAATATATATAGTTTAATTTGAATTAATATCTTTCAGGAGTTCACATGCAGCTATCAAACTAAAATTTTATTTATTCTTCAGAAGTAATACATAGGAGATAAAGTTTATAATACTTCAGATATCAAACAAAAGTATTTTTCCCTTACACCTGATTTTGTTGGGTAAAGAAATTTAGAGAAAACATCATCTCCATTTACAAGTTTCATAGTTTGTTCCAATATCTTCTAGAATCCTGTGCCTATAAATTTTGATACCAGTCAATAAATATTTGTTGATTTTTTTCTCTCTAGCAGCAATTATCATTTATTTACACATATTGTTAGGTTTTTTCAGTATTTCTTATTCTCTTTTATTCAGCTTTTTCATGTGGGAGCAAATATTTTTTTTTTTATTTTTTAGGGTATTCTTTGTAGAAATTCTTTATGTAACAATTCTAATGTTGAGTTTTTCTTTTCAAACATATCTTTTCTTTCAAGGGTCAATTACTTTGTTCACGTATTTAAGCCACAATCATTTATGTATTTTCCTGTAGATTTTTTATTTTTATTTTTTTTACTATTAAAGATTGTAGGGCTATGCAGGCTTTTCTAAGAGGTTGGCTTGTGATTTCTTTAGCAGTGTTATGAAGAGGGAGGTTTATCTCTTTGTGGGTTTTTTGGTCATAGCTATTTTCACCTTGAAATTCTAAATATGGGCAGAATTTCAGGAAGAATATTCAAGAAACTACACATTAGGTTGAAGAGAATTCAACAGCCTTATGTGAATATTTTTGGTACTTCCACTTTGTACCCACAACTGCTCAATGAAAAGAAGAAATGAGGGGTGAACTGATGTGATGAACTAACTGATATTTTTAGCAGAACTTCCCATCCATGTCCCTATTGTTGTCCACTTTCTTATTTATATCCATGAAAACACTCTCCAACTCTGAGTTTAAGAATTCTTTGAAACATCCCCATCCTCCACTCCCCAACCAAAAATCTGATCTCTTTTGCTACAGAATTGCACAAATATCCTGGGTTTCTGCTCCAATAATATTTCTTATTACCTACAGTTTACTTAGTGGTCTTTTCAAGATATATCAGTTCACTTATTTCATGATTTTTCAAGGGATTGTTAATTAATATCTGTTCTTGTTGTTTCAAGAAGAGTGAAACTAAATCTTGTGACCTTGTTACACTGAACCACTGAGTCTTCAAGTGACATCATCAACATGGTGTATATTAGTCAGGGATCTCTAAGGAAACAGAATCAATAGGAGATATCTTTAAATAGTATTAGATTTTATAAAATAGTCTAACATGACCGTGGGGATGCACAGCTCCAAATTCTGTAGGGCAGGTTGCAAACCAGGGGCTCCAATGAGAGTTTTTGATGAGATCCCCAGGAGACACCTGTTGTCCAAAGTAAAGATGGGAATTCTCTCTCCCTAAATGCTGAAATCTCTTCCTCTTTTAAGGCCTTCAACTGTTTGAAGAAGAGACATGGCACATTTCTGAAAGCAACTTCCTCAGTTGATTACAGATGTAACCAGAAATCTAGGCAATCAACTCACTGATGATTAAAGTTCATGAAATGCCCTTGTATTACAATTGGCCCAGTGCTTGCTTGATCAAACACCTGGCCACAATGAAATCTTTTAGCCATAAAAACACATTTGTATCTTGTTAAACAATAAAGTTAACATAAAGTACAAGAAATTATTTTAATAAAACTCAGTCTTTTATCTTGTAAACCAGGGATTCTTAAAACAGGGTCCATGAGCTTGAATTGAAATAAAAAAAAAAACATTTTTCTTGTATGGACATGTTGGTGTGGGTATGATATATTTATTAAATAATGCACAATAGAGTGTGGACTTAATAAGGAGTCCATGGTTTTCAACTGATTGGCAAAGAGGTCTGTGGGGAAAAAAGTTAAGAACCCCTTTTAAAACAGATTAAAAGGAGAAAAACACTTTTAAAACTTTTACTAAAAAGAGAATAATGATTTAATAAACTTGGTCACCTGAACAGGGAGAGAATTAAATTTTAGTTTTGTATCATTATAATTTTTGATACTAAGGCTTTTAGTATTTTATAGATAGACCCATTAAATTTTATACAAACTTGACCACAAAAATTGCTGTTCTGTGAAACTTCTGCAATTTCTACATTCATTCATGCTTTGTCTCACATTTTTCTCTTTTTAACAATAAGTTATTTTTTTCATTTTTTCATTTTTTCATTTTTAAAAAATTTTCAAGTTTCCATTTGATTACATTTGTTTATCTTCTGAGGGTTCCCAAATTTTTAAGCATCATGAGCATATTTCCTTTACTTCATTGAACATAAATAAGATAGAAACACTAAAATCCTTGCATTTTTATATCAACCTGGAGGACTTCTTAGAAAAGGCTTCCCTTGAATGTATTTTGTTTTATTTTGTTTTGTGTTTGAGGTACCAGGGCCAGGGATTGAACCCCAGACCTCATATATGGGAAGATGGTGCTCAGCCTCTGAGCCACATAAGCTGCCATGAGTTGTTTTTTTTCATTTTTTTTTTGGCTTGTTGTTTGACTTTTATTATTTTTAGGAAACATCAGGAACTGAATCTGGGACCTCTCATGTGGGAAGCAGGTACTCAATTACTTAAGCCACATCATTTCTGTCAGTCATTTTAATTAAGGAAAAAATAACTTTATTTTCCATTAATAAAAAAAGCATTCTGTATACTTTATGTACTTTAATTATCAAAATGATTTTGGAAACAATCTTCAAACATCTTATAGCATCCAACTACCATTAATATTGTTCAGAATAATGTCAATTCTGTTAAAGGCAAGCATAATTTCTCTCTTCATTTTAAATCTTAGTAGAAAATAAAATAATAAAAAATACTGCTTTTTAAAAAATCACATATTCATGATGGAAAATTCAAAATGAAATTATGTTTAGAAAATAAAATACAAAGTTAGTTTCTATGGCTCTCCTTAGACCACTTCTCACCCCTCATTTATTTTACCTGGTGGAAATTGTTAATGATTTCTCTGCTCTGATAAAATATAAAATTTTTATTTTATATTTATATATATAAAATTTATATATTGCATATATTTATATATATAAATA
>JAQZBX010005715.1:0-29402 GCA_029593785.1 Cabassous unicinctus
AGGAATAATATATACTTTTTGGGTCATTTGGATCATAAGTATAGATTATGGATTGATTCACTTTCCTCATTATAACAATCCATAATAGTCAGAAACTCACCCACATATTATGAATCATTTAGTTTCTCCCATACCTTTGGCACTGTTTCATGAGATTTGCAGTAATCAGTTCCCTTTATACTCATAAAAATCTCTAATATGCATCCTCTTATCATCCTTATTTTGTTAATGGAATACAAGTTAAAACAGAAGTTAAATAACTTATCTCAGCTCACTAATAAGTTATGAAGTGAGGAAGGATACCCTCTCACTCTGGATCCTAGACAGAAGCTGATGACTTCTGCACTGGGATTTCACCACGGCAATTTTTGAGTTCTCGGATGGAATTAGCTGGGGCTGATGAATGATTATATGACTGATACTTTTGCTTGCTTGTCTCCAAGAGAACAGACTTGATTAATTAGGGCAATTGAAGGACAATGGAATAATTGTGCTCATAAGGAAACAGAGGGGCAGACAAGGACATTTTCTCTTAGGACAGTGCAAGTAGTGATAAATGATCCTTTCCTGCCCCAGTTATAACCTTTCTGTGATCCAAAGATTCTTCAAAAATGAAGCCATTAAAACAGCCAAATACAATTCCATCTAATAATGTTGACTGTCCTTTAAGAGAAAACATAATTATTACTAAATACAATGGGTTTTTCTTGACTCATCTTAGGTATATATATCTCTCACCTTTTCAAAACACTGACATTGCGTCTGTGGAGAAATAGTAACATTGACAAATAATGAAATGGATATGAATGTTTTATTGATTATAGAATTAAAATATCAGGTGAAAAATAAAGACAATAAAGCATTTAAATGTGTTGATAACTCATCATTTTCTTATTTGTAAATATTTTCAGCAATTATTCTAACAAATTATCACACTGAATATATTCATATAAGTCATCAATTCAGCATGACAGCATGACAATTTTGGTCAAATAAAGTAAAATTTTTAAAAAGTTTCATCAAGAACATTTTGAATATATATTGGCTATATATTGGAATACAACATATATTAATATTTTAATAAAGGAATGTCCCCATTCTTATAAATTAATTGATGTTTATTCTTCCTTAAATGTAATGAGATTTTGACAGTTAAAAAAAGTTATATCTGATTTTAGAAATATTAATATCTTGATGAATTGTTAAAATTCAAGTTAATATTCATCTAACTTTAATTCTTGGCACATGTCAAAATGGTCAATGCAATCTGAGGAATGGAACTTAATCTTCATTTATTTTGACATAATGCATGGGAAACTGAAAAAAAAAAATGAACTTTCTAATGTGTTCATTACATTTCTTGTATAAATTTAAATTTTTATGACATAAACAAGTAACACTCTACTATTTAAAATATATTAAACATCATATTAGTCAGGTTATCTAGGTAGACAGAACCAACAGGATATATCTGTAAACATTATGATATTTTTAAAAAATTTTCTCACATAACTATGGAAATGCAAATTTCATAGGGTAGGCTGCAAGCTGGGAACACTGATGAAAGTTTTTGAATTCTCCAGGAGAAGCTGGCTTGTTGAAATAGACATGAAAATTCTCTTTTCTATCCTCTAAAATAATCACTTCTCCTTTTAAGTCCTACAGCTGATTAGGTGAGACATCCCTCATTGCTGAAGGCAATCTCCTCTGTTGATTGTATATGTAATCAGAAATAGATGCAATCAACTTACTAATGATTTAAGTCCCTGAAATGTCATTACAGTAACAATTAGTCCAATATTTGCTTAAATAAACAACCAGGCCACATTACTTGACCAAGTTAACATATGAGTCTAACCATTATTGTACATCTCTTGTCAACTTGGCAGTATACACATCAACCTAAACCTTACTCAACTTCTAAATAAAACATTAACAGATATATATATATATTTGCCTAACAATACTCAACTTTCCTGTGTACTAAATCTCTCCAGAATAGGGTGCAAATCTTTGTGTAATATTCCCTCTTGAACTTGAATCCATATAACTTAAATATTGTGATATGAAACTAACACAATTTACATGATAAGGGGATGAGAAGGAAGAAAATAAAGATACTCATTTTATGTACATATACAAACATTCATAACAGTAAAGGGAAGAAATATTCACAACCATTGCAGTTCTCATTTCTGTACCTATACATGTGGTCATAGTATTTTTCTTCCAATACCCATTTCATGTTCCCTTTACTGTCAGGAAGCACATCAGCTGGCCCATGGTTCTTTGCAGTGACCCAAACTTTCATTCCTGAGGTTTCTGGGCCATTGGTAGTCCTGACTGGATTTAGTTGTTATAGTTGTCCATTGACATTATGGTAATACTAAGAGATGATATAGAATATTATCTGTATGCCAGGCAAACTCTTCTTTACCGACTATGTATAGTTTCCATTCTATATCTCCTTGATAGTCAGGAGTAATCTCCTTAATGAGTATAGAAATTCCTTTTTCACCTGTTGATTCTGAAACATGAGAACCCCAAAGTGGCCAAGTGGCAGTCCTAAATTCCAGTTCAATGGAAGCATTGTTGTGTCTCCTGGTGGAAGTACTCCCCCATTTGAATCTAAGACCTTTAGACTCACAGAGCTTATGGCTGCAGGGATAGGAAGCAAATGCTTTTTCTAGTAGATCACTAGGGGTAATAGATAGTGGTTATATTCCTATCTACACCTGTTGATTCCTGGACCCATGTATCCTAGCTATGGGAAAGACAGCGCCATAGTGTGGATGCTGATTTAGAGCATACAATCCTCCTTGTGAACATTGCCCCAGCACTGCAATCTATTGCCATTTACCTTCAACATAACTGAGCATTTAAAAGGCCATTTCATGGTTATGTCAATCTAGCTGCTTCAGGATAATGGGGAACAAGGTAAGACCAGTGGATTCAGTAGAATTCCATGATGGGGGATAAGACATTCTTTAAGTACACAGAAGGTAGTTTTGTCAGAAGCATTTCATGCAGGGAAGGCAACCCATGTACAGAGTATGTTTCTAATCCAGTTAGAACAAATCACTGTCCCTTCAGTGATGGAAGTTCCAATGTAACCACTGCCATCAGGTAGCAGGTTGATAATTTGGAGAATGGGGTTATTTCAGGGACAGAGTGTGGGTCTCTGCCGCTGGCAGACTGGGCACACAGCAAAGGCTGTAGCCAGGTAAGCCTTCATGAGGGGAAGTCCATGTTACTGATCCTATGCATAACCTTGATCCCTACTACCATGGCCATTTTTTTCATGAGACAATTGTACAAGAACATGTGTGCTAGGGAAAGAGGCTGACTGATATCCACAAATCAGGTCATTGTATCCACTTGATTGTTAAATTCTTCCTTTACTGAAATGGACAGCTGGTGAGCATTCATATGAGACACAAATATTTTCATGTTTTTTACCCACTCAGAGAGATCTGTCCACATACCTGTTCCACAGACCTTTTTGTCACCAGTTTTCCAATCATGTTCTTTCCAAGTTCCTGACCACCCAAGTAAACTATTGGCAAAAGCCCATGAATCAGTATACAAACACCTCCAGAGATTTCTCCTTCAAAGCAGAATGAACAGCCATGTACACTGCTCAATATTCTGCCCACTGAGAGGACTTCCCCCCACCACTTCCCTTCAGGATGTTCCAGAAAGGGAATGCATTTCTACAGCTGTACAGTTTTTGGGGTCCCCTCCATATCATGCATAAATATTTGTAAACCAGGCATATGTTTTCTCTTTTTTAGTCAATTTATTGTAAAGAAGTCCCCATGAGGCCATAGCTGTGGTCATGGAAAGAGAAGGTAATGGGGCAGGAGTGAGGGCAAGGTCATGTAGGACACTGCTTCTTGTAACTTACCTGTGCCTTCAAAAACCACTTGAGCACTATTTCATATAAACTACTTCCATGTTATAATGGAGTGCTGCTGTGCATGCCTAAATCTATAGAATAGCAGGACAGATAATGCCCAGTTCAGGATAGGCAACTCAGGCCTCATGGTAACTTGGTAGCTCATTATTAAGCATTTGGTTTCTAGTAAAGTTCAATAGCAGGCCAAAATTTGCAGGGGAAATCCTCAGCATATAACACCCATGTGGGGAGATGTGAGTGCCCTCCAGGATGAGTGGGACCTGCCAAGAGAATATGGGATACCCAAAAAACTCTGGCATGTATGCTGGCTGTGCTACAGCAGATAACAGAGCAGCTGCCCTTAAATAAGGAAAAGGGAGACTATCAGTAGCATCTATAATATGGCCCCTGTTAGGAGACTTGTGGGTGGCTACTGAGGTAGAAGAAATAGCAAAGGCCTCTGTGCACCACTTAGAAGGGTTGTTAAAGTTAGAAAAGGATAAGTACTAGCACAGGCAGAGATTAAACTTTCCTTAACCAATCCCCTGCACCGAATTGATGATCAGTTATATTGCAAAACTGTGTAAACTGGAAGACTTTAACGGGATGTTATTTTGACAATGTTATAAGACTTATTAAATTTTATTTTTATCAGAATTATTATCCAGGTGTTAAAAAGAGCTTTCAGTTTTGAATCAGTAGCTTACTCCTGAACTTCGACTATAAGTGTACTCCTAAAGAGTAATCCAGAATATATGTGTTAAATGTCTGTCTAAACTACTAAATTAGTGCTTAGATTTATATTGCTTACATATTCATACCTCGTTGCTTGTTACTAATAAAAGTGTTTCCAAGAATGAGCATGCATATTAGATGCAACATGGATTCCAGAAGAGATCTTAAATGCAGTAAAATCAGAGATGTGAAATGATGGACAGCTTGAAGGCAGCCACACCAAAGGAGGAAGAATAATGAGTCAAATTTGTGAGCTTTATGTTTCTGTTGGTGTGTCTTAATTCTTTTGGTGTTTGTCTGGTTTGTTGAGTATATATTTTAATATCTCCAGATACTAATATTAAATTAACAAATGAAAATTCTTAAATGAGCTCTATTCAAATGGCCAAAAGTTAAATAAGCACTTATAATGGTAAATGAATACTCCTGGAGTCCAAATTAGAAAAGCCAAACAGGATAAAAAGTCACATAAAATCTGAATAATGAAACTATTTAAAGGAAAGAAACCAAAAAGTTTATCTAAAATTTGTCCATAATCTTTCCATAATTTATCCTAGGGCCAAGGTCTTCTCCCAAACTTGACTGAATTCCAGTGACTCATTAAAAGTGTATTGGAAACTAAGGGGATGGAATGGGTGTGGAAAGATAGGGGAGATGTGAGTTTGGTCTAGAATTCTGTCTACTAGGCCTGGAAATCAAAATAATAGGGACAGGGGATTTTACACAATAAACCTTGTTTTGTATATTCTGTCCCATAATTCCCCAACTAAATTTTAACAACTTTTGAGATGACAGTAATAATATCATGTCCAAATTTCAGTAAGTTATGAAAAAGTCCTTGAAAGCTATCAATTTTTTTTCTAAATTATGATTAAACAAATTAAGCAATTATAATATATTCCAGAACTTAGCAGTCAGTGTGTTTTTAAGGTTATTCACAATTCTAGAATTTTATTAAGAAAAAAGGTTTTAGCTTCCTTTGAAGGAAGAAAACAAGAACATCTCTTTCATAAACTATAATTGTTTCAATTTTATTTAGATTAGTATAGTATAAGATACTAATAAAATAAATTAGCATTATATGTATTAAATCTTTGAGATGGTGAAAATTGTAAGCTTTTTGCTAATAAATTAGTACAAACTTCTTTAAAAAATATTTTTGCCTAAATTGAAATGAATAGTTTATTTTTTTTCAGAGAATAGAATGAGGGATACAAGACTTAAAGGATAAAGAAAGATGTAAAATGTTGTGGAGGTGAATGCATAGTCAATGCTGACTAAAATTTAATAAATTTGTTTAAGGGAATGTGTTTTGTCCTAAGATGGATGATTTTCATAAAATCTGAGTTGAAATATGCAAGAAAAGGCTTGAATGAACATAGAAAGTTATAGAACTTATTGTAGAAGTGTTGCCAGATTTTCTCTAGGTTCTTGGCTAAGCTACAAGAAATGAATTTCAAGAGCAAGCCAGGTTTGTTAGGCCAATAATTTATTAAGGAAGGGAGGGAAGAGAAATGGGAGAAAATAACAGATCTTGGGCCCCCAGTAGAGAGGAAAGGGGCTGAAAAGAAATAAAGAGGGACGATTTACAGACTAAAATTCCCCATTACAGATTACAAATGCCAGGTTTACTTGATTGTTGATCCAGGCAGGGGGAGGGAGAAGGCAAGAACCAAGGACAGAAAGCAAGAACAGGGGTGTTTGCTTTGGCACTTGCCTTTTAAACCATTAATTATTCTCCCCTTTGCTAATGACCAGGTAGGAGTCCCAGCTGTTTGCTGTTTTGGTTGATTACCCCACCCATCCATCCCCAGGAGGTCCCAATGATAAGGTCCCTGGAGAATATCTGTGGGTTCTCCTGGCTTCCAGAGGAAATCTTGTTCCAAATGAGGTTTTCATAAGTTCTTACAGCAGCCCTCTTGGGGATACTGATGTCCATGTGGGATTCTTTCCAGGTTCCACATTTATCTCTTCCCTATTTTACTAGCCTGCCTCGGAAGGTAACACTAAGGTAAGAGAATGTGTTTTGTAAGGTGAAATTTGTCTTGAGATGAAGTAAATAGTTTATGTGGATATGGTTGGTCATAGAAACTTTGCAAAATCATCTTCTAAATTGAAGTATTTAAATGGCTAATTCTAGAATGACATTATTAAAGAGAAACATGAATTGATATCAATATCAAAAAGTAACATGGTTAATTATAAGAAGTTTAATAAAGCATTGTCTAAACTGAAGTACTTAAATGACTAATTCCAGGAAGGAATTATTAAATAGAAACTGAATTGATGTTGTTAACAAAAAGTATTTCGTAACAGAGAAACCTATCTGAGGCCACCTCCATCTGTATATTGAAGTAGAAATAGGGGGGAAAATAACATTGATTCCATTGTGAATCTTAGGTTTTCATAAAATAATGGAGAAGGTAGTTTTTCCTGTACAGTTAAATAAAACACCTGTTAATTAATGTAATCATGGTAAAGGTGTAAAAGTGAAAAATAAAGTACTAAAGTAGTTAAGTTCATTTGATGTTATAAACTGCATTGGAAATACTTAGAAAGTGTGTGAAAATTAAAAGAGATTGACTTCAGTGTTTTTGAACTCTCTTGTGCATTCAAACCAGGCATTTAGTACACTGTATGGTGTCTTTCACATGAATTATTTGCTAGATTGGTCACTGACACCTAAATCAATAAAGGTATCTACCACATGTCTAGTTATGTTCCTGAAGTGGTTGGAGAGTATGTTGCAGTTTCAGACTCCTGCAGCAGGCAGTGATGGCTTCATATAGTCAGATTTACATTGTCTTCAAATTGGCTCTGTTTCATAGTGCTGAAGCCTGCTATACACTGGGGAAACACTAGAACCTCCTTTCAAGGGCCGATGGTGCTGCAGCATGCTGGCTGTGCAAGGGATATACCAAGTGTAGCAATAATTACAAAACTAATGTGAGTAGAACCTAAGCAGACATAATTGGCATTATGGCCTGCTCCCATGGAGAGACATGCATGTATTGCACACTTGGAACTTAGATCTATCAACTGCAGCTCAAAGAGTTAACTTATGCATTGATTTGTATTAAGTGCAGTACTTATATACCTGATGAATATGATAATATATCTTCTATTCTAGATTATATGCAGAGGGATATTGGACATGTTAAAAGTTTTGGTAAACAATTCATTTTCTAAGTAGTTAATAAATGTGCCTATAAGATAAAAGAATTTCTCTCAAGTATTGTTTTTATTTTGCTTGCTATATGCTTATCTTGTTGCCTTTATGGTCTTTGTGAGTTTATGTCTAGGGCAGTGCCTCACCTCATAGTTCTCTTAGCTGTCGTAGGCATAACCATAGCTGTGGAAACTGGGGGTGGCAGTTTCCCAGACAGCATTTGAAACTTACAAGCTCAAGCCCATCAGCTTTGGGAGGATATAGCCTCTGGAAGCACCTGGTTTTTCTCATTCCTAGGGTCTAGTATGCCATGGCTGGCCCCTTTTTCAGGGGCCATTTATTACCATTTTGTTTATCCTTTTAGTAATAAGTTTATTTCTTCCAAAATCAATGCCTTCCAGAACAAGGTATTAGTCATGTGGGGATGTCATCCATTTAAAACCACAGTGCTGGATCTACTTATCCTCAACCTCAATAGAATACCCAGAGAGTTTCACACCTGGGTCAGGCAGGTTCTACTGTCCCTAACCAAAAGGAAGCAGCTACAGAAGAATGACCATCACCCTTCAGCCCCCCCTTAAGAATACAGGTGCAAACTCTCTGAGGGGGAAGTTGAGGCAGGTTAGTATCAGAAACAGGGAAAGCAGCTGATCAGAATAAAGCCTGCCAAAGACACTAGCCGTAAGGTCCAGTTTGAAAGTCCATTGTTATCTACTAATGGAAATGTTGCTTGTATACTGTTAGACCAGCATGATCTGCCCCTTATTGTTCCTGCAAATTGGACAGTGTAGAACACCTTGCTGGCATGGCAGAATACAACCCATTGACAAGTCTGGAACAAGACCACAGCATTTAAGACTGAGATTCAGCTGCCACCTTTCAATGAGACTCATATTTTTCCTTTTAAGGGAAGAGATGAATAAGCCCAGGACTTTTTTAGGGTATGCTGTATATAATGGTTTATGATGGTTAACAGCTGAGTCTGTCACCCTAGATTACATCACCCCATCTATGTGGAATGACAAGAGGGAATCTGTGATGTGGGTTGGTTACTCCTGAGTTGTGTAATTTTACTATCAAGGCTAGATAAAGCATTCCCCGGTGGTTCTACCCTTTGGCCAGTCACACTGATCAAGCCCTTAATGACTCCAAAGTAGCAATTTCCTTAGTAAATGGAGAAACTGCCAACTACAAAAGGTAGTGTTACAAAATATGATGGCTTTAGATATTCATACTGCAACACAAAGTGAGACCTGTGCCCTTATTAATGTTCAATGTTGTGTACATGTTACTCCTATTGTTCTGTCGTCTTTTATACTGTTGTGGAGTGTGGATGCATTGTTTGCCTTATGGTCAATGTGGGCTTCTGTATGGGGGTGGATTTTGGGCTCCAGGGCTCAAGCTGCCATCTTGTCCTCAGCACACAGTTGCCTGCCTGACCTAGGCATAAGTTAAAGATTAACAACCCTTCTCATAGGGAAGAGTATGTATAGATATTATAGTAAACTATGATCTTCCCAAAGTAGTAAACATCCTTGATAAAGTCCTTCCTAAAAGTGTAGTGAAAGCATCACCAAACGCCATGTGCACCATCATGGAACTCTAGCAGGAACTCTGTTCTTATACCCTATGAAATGTCACCCTGCATGTTTCCTTTCTTTGTGCAGAGCTAAATTCATTCATTCTTTGGCTAGACACAATCAAAGATTCTATTCTGTTTATAAGTCCCAATAATGCTCATGCCTGACTAAATGTCAGGTGTGTTCTTTAGTCTTGCAGCCTCAACAACTCATGCCCTTCAGGAGTTGGGTTGTAACACATTGCATTAGAAATACCTCCCCCAAGCATTTAGGAAGGAAAAGGAAATAAAAGGCATCCAAATTGGAAATGAAGAAGTAAAATGTTAACTATTTGCAGATGACATGATCCATTATATAGAAAGCCATGAAATATCTACAACAAAGCTTCTAGAGCTGATAAACGAGTTCAGTATTGTGGCAGAATATAAGATTAACATGCAAAAATAAGTAGTGTTTCTGTACACTAATGAACAACCTGGGTAGGAAATCAAGAATAAATCCATTTACAGTAGCAACTAAAAATAAAAGTCTAGAAATAAACTTAGCTAAGGACATAAAGGACTCATACACAGAAAACAACACATTGCTAAAGGAAATCAAAGGAGACCTAAATAAGTGGAAGACTATTCCACATTCATGGATGGGAAGATTAAATATCTTAAAGATATTTATCCCACCCAAACTTATTTACAGATTCAATTCCATCCTAATGAAAGTTCCAACAACATTTTTCACTGAATTGGAAAGCCAATTATCACATTTATTTTGAAGGGTAAGGGGCCCCCAATAGCCAAAATGTCTTGAAAAAGAAAAAGAAAATTGGAGGTATCATGCCACCTGACTTTAAAGCATTTAAAAAGCTACAATGGTCAAAACTGCATGGTTTTGGCATAAGGATAGACATACTGACCAATGGAACCAAACTGGCACACATATGGCCAATTGATATTTGAGAAAGTCACCAAAGCCACTTATCAGAGACAAAATAATCTCTTCAGCAAACGATGCTGGGACTACTTTATTTCCATACCCAAGAAAGAAAGAGGATCACAAACTCACACCTTATACAAAAATTAACTCAAGATTTCTCAAACACCTAAATACATGAATCATGATCATACAGCTTCTAGAATATAATGTAGGGAAGTATCTACCAGAAGTTGTAGTAGGAAATGGCTTCATAAACTTTACACCCAAAGTGCAAGAAACAAAAAATAAAATAGGTAAAGATAATGCTGAACATCACTAGCTATTAGGGAAATGCAAAGCAAAACTACAATGAGATCCATCTTACACCTACTAGACTGTCTGCTATTACAAAAGAGAAAACTACAAAAGTTGGAGAGGATTGGAGGAATATGATCACTAATTCACTGCTGGTAGCAATGTAGAATGGTGCAGCCATTAAGCAGGAGAGTTTGAGAATTTCTCTGAAAGCTAATTATAAGATTTACATATGATCCAATGATCCAACTGCTAGGAATATACCCAGAAGAATTGAAAGCACAGACAAAAACAGATATGTTCACACCAATGTCCATCACAGCATTATTCACACTTTCCAAAAGTTGGAAGCAACCCAAGTGTCCATCAATAGATAGATGGATTAAAAAAATGTGGTATAAACATATGATGGAATATTACTCAACCCTGAGGAGAAAGGAAGTTTTGACAAATGCAACAACATAGATGAATTTTAAAGACCTTATGTTGTGTGAAGTAAGTCAGTCACTAAATGACAAATATTTTGTGATCTCACTAATATGAACTAAGTTTATTGAGAAGACATGCAGAGTTAGAGCCTGGAATATAGGTAACCAAGAGATAGAAAGTGAGTAGAGAATGGTGAGCAAAGACTCAATCTGGGCAGAATCTATGTTATGGTGGATAGTGGAAGTTTTGCAGTGAATGGAGTGTGTTGGTGGTGAACAGATGTGAGTAAACTTGATAGTGCTGGAGAATGAATGTGAGCAGTGTTGGCAGGAAGATTTGAGTCCTGCATGGAGCTGGCAGGAGGGCTGGAAGAAGGAACAGGTGAACTTTGGAGAAGATGCTAACTGTAGTTAAGAATACAATTGTGGGAGTGTTCTTTAGGTATCTATGGCAGGGTCGGGCCATTGGTGTAGAGTCTCAGAGATGAGGAAGTGTGTAGGACATGCCCCGATGGAATATTAATATATTCATGTCATCATAAGGTTTTATCTCAGTGAGTGAAGACCCACACAATAATCAGCAAAATATTAAACTCTAATAATAATCAAAATATATGCACACCAATGTTGATAGTGGCATTATTCAGTATTGCCAAAAGTTGGAATCAGCCCAGTTGCCCATCAACAGAAGAATGGATAAACAAAATGTGGTACATACATACAATGGAATATTACTCAGCTGTAAGAAGGAATAAAGTGCTAACACACGGATTACATGGATGAATCTTGAGGACTTTATATTGAGTGAAGCAAACCAGAAATTGAAGGATGAACAGTACATGACCTCATTGATATGAATTAAGGAAATTGAGCAGTCTCAGAGGGATATTATCTGTAAGATAAGTTTACAAGAAATATAAAGAGAGGAGATGGTTGTGTGCCATCAACCATAGGGACATAATCTATGGTAAGGTGAAGAGTGTAACTGTGTATTGAAGGGATAGGACAGAAGGGTAGTGATATTATTGGGTTGGGTGGTGCAGGGTTGACAGGTGGGTAGATGGGAAGGGTGGGTTAGAAGGTCCAGGATACTGGGGGGAAGGTTGGGAGAGGGAATAGGTGAATACTGGTGATTTGTGGGTATGTTGCTGAAAGTACAAAGTTTATAATGCTCTTATGCCAATATGACAAGGAAGCATTGCTGGTTTAGGTCATAGGATGGGGGGCATTCAGGACAGGGTGCACCTGGAGCAGGCTTCTAGAGAGTGTGTGAGTGATAATTCTGTGATAATGTGTTATGTCATTATCAGTGGGTGGAGACCGACATAATGAGCAAGAAGAAGTTTGACTTCCATCCTAGGGAGGACTGATTTGTTCACAAATAGAAAGGTGGGAGTCTCTTGAGACCAAGGGTGGTTCCTAATCTGGGAGGACAAACCAGTGTGTTAAGACTTAAGTCTTGTTCCATGTAACTGAATCTTGTCATTCAATGAGTCAAGCCAGGGGGTTGTTGTGGGCCCTGGGGGGGATGGGGAGGGAGGAATATAATAGAGTGAACAGGGGGTATCTAGTGGTTAGTGGAAATGTTCTGCATGATCTTACAGTGATGGACACAGGACATGGTAAATATCATCAAAATTTATAAAAGTGTACAGTCTAAAATGTAAACCATGGTATAAACGGTTGACCATGTTTAGTAGCTATGTTTTACTAATTGTATATCTGTTATAACAAAGCTACCATCCACATATAAAAATGTATTAATGTGGGAGGGAGGAAATGGGGAGGATGCTGGGTATATGAGAGTCTCCTGTATTCTGTGTGTGACTTTGTTGAAACCTAAAACTTCTTTGTAAACAAAATGGAAAATAGTGAGACACTGGGGAATGAGTGGGGGAATATGCCACATTCAGACAGGACACTAGATATTGCAGTGATGAAAGACAAAAGGTCAAAAAAATTTTAAATATTTTTCATTTTTTAAATATCCCAATCTTTTAATTTTATTTTATTTTTAGTATTTAAAAATTTTATGTATTTTATCTCTTATATTTAAACTTATTATTATTTCATTTTTCTATTAATTGTATTCAGCTATTGTAATGGCTTCATCTTTGAAGAATCTTTGGATCACAGAAGGGTTACAACTTGGGGGGGCAATTGTTGTGGGGTGTCAGGGATGGGGGAATGCATGGGAGGAGTTTCACCTGAGCATATATATAAGGTATATAAAAATATTCAAATGTTCATGGGGCATTACCACAGTAGGTGGAGACTCAAACAATAAATGAGAGAATACTGAATTCCCATTCTGGATCACTCTGTCACATTCTCTAAGGGAGCAGCAACAGACCCACAAGTGCAGGGGCAGTGACTGGTGAAGGAGGATGATCCACTGATGGGCCATTGATATTGATGACTAGGCTTATGCACCTTTACTCTTGAAATTGAAACTTAGCCTATTGTTATGGTGTGCCTAAGGGTTACCTCCTGAGAGCCTCCTTGCTGCTCAAATATGGCCTCTCTCTTGCCAAACTCAGCATCTGAATGCATTCCCCTCCCCCCAGCATCAGAGGTGACTCCTGAGGATAAGCCTCCCTGGCACCAAGGGATTACTATCAAGCACCAACTAGCAATGCAACTGGAAAAAAGACCTTGAATAAGAGGGTGAAAAGGTAAAGAGAAATCAGTTTATATGGCTAAGAGACTTCAAAGTGAGTCAGGAGGTCATCCCAGAGGTAATGCTCATGCACATCTCAGCAGGATCTCATAGACTGCCAAAGTGGATACCACCCCAAATAGTGGAGCTCTTGTGGGCTCTGGAGACACCCAGGTCCTATGGTTAGGGTGGATAGCTCTGGAGTTTGGGGCCTTGCCTATGGGCCCTACTTTAGAGTTTGTGCTCTTGAGAGTGACAGAGTTTGACTCAATTGTGGCTTCTTTGTGCTTGGCGCATCTATTCTTGCTATTTAAACCTATACGTCATGCTGGAAGTTGTAGATGTATGTCCAGAGACTCGAGTCTTTGGTGTTTCCATGTGCCAGCTGTGCCCAGAACCTCGTGATGCTGCAACACCTACCCTGCAGCTCATTCGACTCACCCAGGACAACTGGTGAGGAGATGATGATAGACAATGGCTGTCCCAGAGAATGGAGAGAGTCTGCAGCTGCAGGCAGGATAGTCCTATCCATCTTCCCCATGGGATATAAGACCCTCAATTGGATGTAGATTGGACATCACCATCCCAGATTCCTCAGGATTGGGGGAAGAGCTATGGACTAGAGTGGATTTACTGGTATTCTACTATGGATATGTTGTGATTCTAACAATGGAAGAAATTACAAAATTGATATTGTGCCAGTGGCCACTGGAGGCTCTAGGGGAAGGGAGAGGGAAAAACAGTTGTAATATGGGGTTTTTTTCAGGATTTGGGAATCGTCCTGAGTGACATTGCAACGACAGATATAGGCCATTTTATATCATCACATAACATGCAGAACTGTGTGTGAGAGAGTGTATACTACAATGTGAACTATGGTCCATGCTTAATGGCAAAGTGCCAGGATGTGTTTATCAGTTGCAATGAATGTGTCACACTAATGAAGGATGTTTATGTGGGAGGTTGTGGGAAGTGTGGAAAGTGGGGCATATGGGAATCCCTATTTTTTTGTGTGTAACATTTATGTAATCTAAGTATGTTTTAAAAAATTTAAAAATTTAAAAAAAGAAAAGAAAGGAAAAGATGATTCTTTCCCTGTTGAATTGTCTTGACCCTCTTGTCAAAACTCAAGTGACTATAAATGTGCAGGTTTGTTTCTGGACTCTATATTCCATTCCATTTTTATATGTCCATCCTGTGTCTGTACTACATCATCTTGATTGCTGTAACTTTGCAGTAAGTTTTAAAATCAGGACTTGTGAATCCTCCAACTTCACTATTTCCTAAGTATTTTGGGTATTCTTGGTCTCTTGCATTTTCATATAAATTCTATAGTCAGCTTTACAATTTTGGCAAAAAATATAAACCTCTTTTGGGTAAAGTGGGATTTTGATTGGGAATAAAATTAATCTGTAGACCAATCTGGGGAGTATTGTCAAGTTAACAATGTTAAAATTTGATCCATGAACAAGAAATGTTTTTCCATTTCTTTAGTTCCTCTTTCACTACTTCAACAATGTTTTGTGATTTTCGCTGTACAAACTTGCACTTCTTTTGATAAAATTGTGCTTAGGTATTTTATTATATTTTTCTGCTATTATAAATAAGATTGCTTTCTTAACTTCATTTTATAAAATGTTTTGCTCCCCTGAGTTGCCTCCATCATTGGTTTGCTCATTGTTTTTTTCCTGTTTGTTTGCTCATTATCTGCTCATTGTTTCTGCTTGTTGTCTGCTTGGAGTGTTTGTTCATTGTCTGCTTGTTGTTTTTGCTCACTTTTTGCTCATTATTTTTTGTTCTTTGCCTGCTTGTTGTTTTTACTCATTGCTTTTGCTCATTGTCTGTTTGTTTTCTTTAGGAGTCACTGGGAATGGAATCCAGGATGTTCCATGTGGGAGGACGGTGCTCAAATGCTTGCACCACATCTGCTCCTTAATTTCATTGTTTGATCATTGTATGTGTATAGCAACACAATTAAATTTTGTATCCTGCCACATGGCTGAATGTGGTTCTTAGTTCTGGTAGTTATTTTAGTGGATTCCTTAGCATTTTTATACACAAAGTCAGATTTTCTGCAAAAAGATATTTTTTTTTCTTATTCCTGTCTAAACAGGATATCTTTATTTCCTGTTTCTGCCAAATTACCCTGGCTAGAAACTAATTAAAATGTTAAGTAAAATAATGTTAGTGGAATCTTTCTCTTATTATCTTAAAAAAACAGTTTTATTCAAACACAATACAATGCATTCAAAGTGTACAATGGTTTTCAGTATGAATAGAGTTGAACATTCATCACCACAGTTTGAGAACATTTTCATTGGTCCCAAAAGAAAATTCCCTTGTGCCTTATAAACCCAATTACTGACACTTAGCTTGGTAAGGTGCATTTGTTAGAGTTGATGAAAGAATGTTCAATATCATTTTTAACTATAGTGCATAGTTTCCATTAGTTGTATTTTCCCATACACTACCTTATTATAACATCTTGTAAAAATGATGTATATTTGTGACAGACCATGGAAGAACATTATTGTAAGATTATCATCAAGTGTAGCTGATATAGGGGACTGTGTTTTAACCCTAGCTTTCCTACTGGTGACATGGACAACCCTAAAACTTCCACTTTCAGCCACAATCACACCCATAATTCAGCCCTATTTATTATACTTACAATAATATGCCACCACCACCTCTATCCACTTACAAACATTTGTAATCAACTTATTAAAAATTCTGCACAAATTAAGCAACAGTTACTCATTCTCTACCCTCATTCTATCTCCTGATAAACTATATTCTAGATTTTAACTCCAAGGATCTGCTCATTATAATTATTTCATATTAGTGAGTATATACAATATTTGCCATTTTTATCTAGCTTATATCACTCAGCATAATGTCCTCAAGATTAATCCATATTGTCATTGGCATCCTGATATCATTTCTTCTTACAGCAAATAGTATTCCATCATATGTATATAGCATATTTTATTTTTCCATTCAATATTTCATGGACACTTGGGTTGTTTCCATCTTTTGGCAATTGTGAATAAAGCCACTATGAACAAAGTGTGTGAATTTTTTTTTTTTTTTGAGGTACCAGGGCTGGGAATTGAACCCAGGATCTCATATTTGAGAAGGCAGTGCTAAACCACTGAGCCACACCAGCTCCCCTGAGTTGGTTTATTCATTTGTTTGCTTGTTTGTTTTTTCTTTTATAGGGCACTGGGAACCAAGCACAGGACCTCTAATATGGGAAATAGGTACTCATATTAAATAGCCACATCTGCTCCACACAATTGATTTTTAACACAGGTGCCAAGTCTGCTCAATTTGATAATAATAGTCACTTCAACAAACAGTGCTGAGATAACTGGACAACTGGACAACTTTAAACAAAATAATGGAATATGCCACCTTTCCTCATACCTTACATAAAAATAAACTCAAAATGCACCAAAAATCTAAATATAAGAACCAAGACTACAAAATTTCTGGAAAAGAAAATAGGGAAATATTTTCAGAATCTTTCATTAGGCAACAGTTTTTAGACTATACATCACAATCACAAGTAACAAAAGAAAAATGAGATAAACATCACTTTATCAAAATTAAAACCTTTTAAGCCTCAAAGGATTTTATCATGAGAATAAAAAAAAATAACATACACAGTGTGAGAAAGTATTTGGAAACATCTTAAATGATAAGGGTTTAATATCCAGAATAATTATAGAAATCCTATAACTCAATAAAAAAGAGACAAACTAATTTTAAAATGATCAAAAGATTTGAATATATATTTATCTAAAAAAAAAAAAACATACACAAATGGCCATTAAGCACATATAAAGATGTATGCCATTAGGGAAGTGCAAATCAATCAAAAGTACACTAAGACACCATTTCACATTCATTAGAATGTCTATTAATAGAAAATGGCATATAATTATTGGTTAGGATGTTGAAAAAACAGGAACATTCATTCAATTTTTAAAAATAAATTTGTTTCTTTTTTTTTGGCTCTTTATTTTTTAAAAGATATTTAGATTACATAAATGTTAGAGAATATATAGGGGATTCCATATACCCCATTCCCCACACCTCCCACATTTCCTCACATTAGCAACATCTTTCATAAGTGAGGTACATTCATTGCAATTGATAAAAACATGTTGGAGCATCACCACTAAGCATGGATTATGGCTGCATTTTAGTTTACACTCTCTCCCACTCAATTCTGTAGGTTATGGCCAGATATATAATGGCCAGTATCTGTCATTGTAAGGTCATTCAGGAAGATTCCCAAGTCACAAAAATACCTCTATATTATACCTGTTTTTCCCTCTCCCTACCCTCAGAACCCCCAGTGGCTACTGCCTTCACATTGTTGATATTTCTTCCATTGCGAGATTCACAATAAATCTATAATAGAATACTAGTAAAACTTTACTTCAATTTCAAAGAATAAAATAACAGAAAAAGTATTCTCAACAAGTTATGGAAACTTTACTCCTAAAAAGATATTTCCGGGTACTTTTATCTCATCTAATTCCAACTACTGTAACAGTTGTTCATCACATATTCAGAAAGATACAGATTAGTTAAATGACATAGTCAAGGTCTCCACATTAATTAAAAAATAAAGAAGTGAAAAAAATACTTAGTCATATTCATGTCTCACAAAACCAAACTCCACACTCTTTTTTTATTTTTTAAAAGATACTTAGATTATTGAAATGTTACATAAAAAATATAGAGGATTCACATATGCCCCACACCTCCCACCTCCCACATTTTCCCACATTAATAACATCCTTCATTAGTGTAATACATTCATTGAAATTGATGGACACATTTAGGAGCATTGCCACTAAGCATGGATTATAACTTACATTGTAGCTTATACTCTCTCCAACACAATTCTGTACTTTATGGCAAGATATATAATGATATTGCAATGTCATTCAGGACAATTCCCAAGTCCCAAAAATGCCACCATATTACACCTGTTTTTCCCTCTCTCTTCCTTCAGAACCTCCAGTGGCCACTGCCACATCAATGATACAATTTCTTCCATTGTTAGAATCACAATAAGTCTATAGTAGAAAAACAGTCAGTCTACATTATTCCATAGTTCATTCCCCAATCCTGAGAATCCTGGGATGGTAATGCCCACTCCACTGTTAATTGAGAGGGGGCTTTGATCCTATATGGCTGATGGATGGGACTCTCTTGCTTGCAATTTTAGACTCTCTCAATTCCTTGGTATATAGGTTGTCCATCATCTCCCCCTTGTTAATTGTCCTAGGGGAGTCCAATGAAGTGGAGGAGTGCTACAACTATGTTGAGATTCAGGGCCCAGCTGGGACATGGACAGCCCCAATGTTTAAATCTCTTGTATGTACACCTACCAGCTCTAGTATTGATTATAGTTTCAAATACAAGGGACGATGGAGCCATGTTGGGAAACTACAACTGAGTCCAGCTTTGTTGCATTGGGGAGAATAAATTCCAAAGTAGGGCCCATTGGCAAGGCACCAAACTCCCGAGTTATCTGCCCTGACTATAGTGTCTGGATGTTTCCAGAGCCCACAGGTTCCCCGCTAATTGGGGTAGTATCTACTTTGGCTGTCAAGGAGATTTTCCTGAGACATGCGTAAGCATAACCTCTGAAGTGACCTACTGACTCACTTTGAAGTCTCTTAGCCATAAAAAGTCATTTGTCTTTACCTTTCCTCTTTTTGGTGAAGGTTTTTTACCAGTTGCATTGCTAGTTGATGCATGGTAGTAATCCCTCAGTGCCAGGAGGGCTCATCCCTGAGAGTCATGTCCCACACTGGGGAGAAGATACTGCATTTATATGCTGAGGTCATCTTAGAGAAAGGTCACATATGATCAACAAGGAGGCTCTCAGGAGGTAACTCTTAGGCATCCTATAATACTAGGCTAAATTTCAATTTCAAGAGTAAAGGAGCATAAGCACAGTCATCAATATCAAGGGCCCGTCAATGAACTATCTTCCTTCACTAGTCATTGCCCCTGTACTTGGAAGATTCTTGGTATTCCATTAGAAAATGTGGCAGAGTTCCCTAGGAAGGGAATCCAGTATTCTTTTCATTATTGTATGAATCTCCACCCACCGTGACAATGCCCCATTAACATGTGAACACATTTATATGCCTCATATATGTGCTCAGGTGAACTTCCTCCCATGCATCCCCCATCAATGTCACCTGCAGCAATTATGCATCTCTGCCACAGTTGTAACCCTTCCGTGATCCAAAACTTCTTCAAAAATGAAGCCAAGAAAATAGCCAAATATAATTAATATGAAAATGAAACAGTAATGATAGTTTTAAAAAATAAGAAATAAAAATAATGAAAAAAATATTGAATTTTTTGGACATTTTGCATTTTATTACTGTAAGATCTGTTGTCCTGCATGTACAGTGACATTTTCTTCCATTTATTCCACTAGTGTCTTACTTTTTTCATTTTGTCTTCAAAGTAGTTTTAGGTTAAAGAAAAGTCATGTACAGAATACAGGGGACTCCCATATACCCAACAACTTCCCTCTTTTCCCCCTTTCACTATAATATCATTATATATGGATGATACATTTGATACAACTGATATACAAATATTGAAACATAGCTACTAATCATGGTCAATGGTTTACATTACACTTTATATTTTGGAGCATACATTTTTATAAGTATTGATGAAATTTAGCATGGCCTGTATGCATCTTTGCAAGATCACATAGAACACTTCCGTTGCCCTCTAAATGCCCCCTGTTCCATCTATTCTGTTCTTCCCTCCCCTGCCCCTTGGTACACATGGCAACCAACAGGCTTCATTCCTTGAAGGGCAAGTTTCATAGTTACTTGCAATAACATTGAAGGCTTGACACACTGATCTGTCCTCTCCTATTAGGCACTTCCCATGCTCTCAAGAGACTCCTGCCCCTTTATTTGAGAACATAGTAGTCTTCCCCTTGATGGAGTCCTACACCTTCCCACTAATTATGTGGGTCTCCACCCACTGATATAACACACTATGACAAGATGAATACTCACACACTTCCTAGAAGCCTGGTCCAGGTGTGCACTGTCCTGAATGTTCCCCACATCCAACACCCTAAACAAGCAACCTTCCATTGCATTATTGCCAAAAAGCATTTCCAACATTGTAGTTTCAACCACATACACTCCAATGCCCATGTTCACCTGTTCCCTCCCCAACCCTCCCCCCAGGTCCATGAACAGTCCAACACACCCTCCCCACCCTACCCCCCTGACAAACCTGCACCATCCAACCCAATAGTATCACTATTCCTCTGTTATGCCTCTCCACTGCACAACTAAATACTTCCACCTTATCATAGATTTTGTCCATATGGGCATTAGCACAAAACCTTCTCCCTTTCTATTTCCTGTAAACCTATCATCCAGACTCTAGCTCTGTGAGTCTGCTCAATTTGCTTAATCCATATCAGTGAAGCCATGTAATATTTCAGTGCCTGGCTTACTTCACTCAACATGAGGTCCTCAAGATTCATCCACGTTATCCCATGTGTTAATACTATATTCCTTCTTACCCTGAGTAATATCCCATTGTATGTATATACTACAATTTGTTCATCCGTTCATCTGTTGAAGGGCATTTGGATTGATTCCAACCTTCAGCAATAGTGAATAATACTGCTGTGACATCACTTTGCATACATCGGCTCATGTCCCTGCTTTCAATTCTTCTGAGTATATACCCAGGAATGGAAATCCCAGATCATATGGCAGTTCTACAGTTAGATTCCTGAGGAACTGCCAGACTGTCCTGCACAATGGCTTTACCATTCTACATTCCCACCAGCAGTGGATTAGGTTTCTCATTTCTCCACATCTTCTGCAACAGCTGTTTTTCTAATAGCTGCCAGTATAATGGGTGTAAGATGATATCACATTGTAGCTTTGATTTCCATTTCCCTAATAGCTAGTAATGTTGAGCATCTTTACATGTGCTTTTTTATCATTAAAAAAACAAATACCTAGGAATAAATTTAACTAAAGATGTAAATGACTTCTATGCAGAAAACGACACAACATTATCAAAGTAAATCAAAGAAGGCTTAAATAAATGGTAGAATACTTTCTGTTCATGGATAGTAAGACTACACATCATTATGATGTCTATCCAACTCAACTTGATCTAAAGATTTAATGCAATACCAATTAAAATACCACAGCATTTTTTACTGAATTGGAAAAACTAACAATGAAACTTATTTGCAAGGGCAAGAGGCCCCAAATAGCCAAAGATATATTGAAAAAGAAAAATGAAATTGGAGGAATCACATTACCTGAATTTAAAACATACTACAAAGCCACAGTGGTCAAAATTGCAAGGTATTGGCACAAGGATAGACATATTGACCAATGGAACCAAATTGAGAGTTCTGATATAGATCCTTGCATAAAACAGTCATCTCATAATTGACAAGGCCACTAAACTAATTCAACTGGGGGAGAATGGCCTCTTCAACAATTGGTGCTGGAGAATTGGATATCCATACCCAAAAGAATGAGAGAGGAACACCATCTCACACCTTATACAAAAATTAGCTCAAGATGGATCAAAGATCTAAATAGAAAAGTCAAGACCATAAAGACCTTGGAAGATAATATAGGGAAGCATCTACAGGATCTTGTATTAGGAAATAGTTTTATGAACTTCACACCCAAAGCACAAGCAATGAAAGAAAAAAATAGATAAATGTGATGTCCTCAAAACTAAAAAACATTTGCACTGCAAAAGAATTTGACAAGAAAGTGAAAAGGCAGCCTTCTTAATGGAAGAAAGTATTTGATAACCATATATCTGATAGGAGGCTAATATCTAGCATATATAAAAAATTGTACACCTTGAAAATAAAAAGACAAATAATCTATTTTAAAAATGGGCAAGTGATTTCAATAGACACTTCTCCAAAGAAGAAATACAAATGGCTGATAAGCACGTGAAAAGATGCTCAACTTATTATTTTATTTGACCTTTAGCATTAACAATGTACCAACTTTGCTTTTGCTACAAAACATTACAATGTTGTTAAGTATAGCCCAAATATTAAATTAGTTAAATAGTCTCACATTCTTACTGGGGTAGAACACTCCTGCATTTATATAATTAACCACAATCCTCACCTACTGCCAAAATGATTGTTATATATTCCCAATATTATTGACCAGGTGTAATCCAACTAATATTAATCTCCCTAGACTACCATTTCAGCCACAATTACATCCATAAATCAACAATGTATGTTAGAAGCAACATTATCAGACTATTAACATTAACTATCCTCCATAGTGTACATTTAAGCATATTTTTCTGTACCTTTCCCTAGTATTAACACTGTGTATTGGTATTGTATGTTTGTTGTACAGTTTTGAATATATTCCTAGCAGTGGAATTGCTAGATTATGGCAGTTCACTATTTGTTTCCTGAGAGACCTCCCAAATCATCTTCCACAAAGCCTGCACCATCTTACACTCCCACCAAGGAAGGAGCATTCATATTTCTCCACACCCTCTTCAGCACTTGTAGTTTTTTCTCTCTCTCTCTCTCTCTCTCTCTGTGTGTGTGTGTGCTTGTGTTTAAATAATGGACATTCTGTATGGTGTGAGATCATATATCTTTGTAGCTTTGATCTGCATTTCTGGAATTGGTAGTGATGTTGAACATCTTTTCATGTGTCTTTTGGCCATTTGTACTTCCACTTTGGAAAACTGTTTACTCAATTCAGTTTTGGTGGGAATGTAAAATAGTGCAGCTATTGAGAAAAACAGTTTTCAGTTCCTTAGAAAGTTAAGTAAAGAATTACCATACAATTGGGCAATTTTCCATCTAGACATATTCCAAAAATGGGTGAAAACATGGATTCAGTTATTTGCACACCTAGGTGTATAGAAGCACTATTCACAAAATAAAGGACGGGAATGTATCCAGTTATGGGAGGTACCAGGGATTAAAAGGGAGATTAGGAAGTTAATATTTCTCTCAATTGCATCCCCCAAACACCCTGAAAACACCTGGGTTGTCAATACTCAGGTGAAAGTTCAGTGGAGATAAGAGGAGATGACCTCAAGCAAGGCTTGATCTCCACCCCAGAAAATGTTTTCTCTTAGTGGGGCTTCTATTTTGGCAGCTTGGGCAGTCAACATTGACACCAGTTTACCCCAAGCAATCAATGAGTGAACTCACCAGGGTAGGCTCTTTATGCATGTACAGTTGCAAACTCTCCCTGTTCACTGCTTCAATATCATTATATGAGTGTTTGTGACCCTCACATGGGAATCATGGTCACTGACTCATATTAGCACTTTGGATGTGGTGGTGTTTGCAATCTCGCACTCAGAGATTTATAATTCGACTACTGTATATTATAGCAACAAATCCCTGGTTGGTGTCACCTGTGCCTCTCCAGGATTTGTTTTACTCTGTGAACCTCTTTGGGCAATGGACTGTCTCCTACAAGGAGAAGAATCCTTCTATTTAAGAATATGAAGACCAAGCATCAAGAGGACTCATTAAATTTCATAACTAAGCTGACAGTATTTAATCTGATACCTCTTGATTAGCTGATGGTAAAACAAATGGGTGTCTGTTTCCTTATAAGTACATCATGCTCTTTCTACATAAATAATTCAAAAAAGGTTCAAATGAAACTAGGAAAGGTGCATGCTTAATTAGAATGGCTGCCAGCTATACAGCTGCAGTCCCCTCTTGAACTCTTCTTTTGACTTCTTTGACTGGCTTAATCCCAGTTCCTAGGGATTTGGTTGGGAATGCTTCTCTCAAAAAGCCTGATCTTCTTCCTGGTGGTCATTCTTCTAATGTCCTTGGTTAATTGTTGTGTCAACCTGGACAAAAGACTCTGTGAATGAGACCCTACCATCCAGATGGCTCATGTAGTATATTGGAACTATCTCTGCTTTAAATTGGAGGCAGCCACTGGTCCTACTTAATGTAACAAGGTGTTGAAAATTTATTTCTAGCAGCCCAGCGTGGGGCAGGGAATGGGCTGTTGGGGAAGCAACCATCTCATG
The DNA here is from genome assembly GCA_029593785.1 of Cabassous unicinctus. NCBI lineage: Eukaryota > Metazoa > Chordata > Mammalia > Cingulata > Chlamyphoridae > Cabassous > Cabassous unicinctus. Next base: position 24,800 of record JAQZBX010005715.1, read on the forward strand.
ACCTGCAGCCCCTCTTCAGGCTTGCCCAATCAGAACCCTGGTAAAGGAGCATTCCCTAACTCAGAGGCTGGGTAGTGTAATTATGCATGACTAATATTCTTCTTATTTATAAAGTGATCTTCCCCATTCTGGCAGCACAATGAACTTCTTTGTATTGTTCTGTTGGGTACATCATATGGCACCTGTTCAGTTCCACTAGTATATCTGAGTTCAGGGCTTCCCCACTACAACAGAAGGGAAGTGTGTGCAGATCATTGTCCTACATCAGCTGTTGGAAGGGACTTACTAGTCATGGATAAGTGACACCTACTTCTATAGCTGATCCTTGTTCTGTCTCTTCTCTATGTAGTAAAACATTATTCCAACCCATGCTTTTGTGTGATGTTCTTCCTTGGTAATGGCTATACCACTCTATCATGCACTGGACAGAATTGTTTGGACCCCTACTCTTAGCAGCCTGCAAACTCATGATTTTTGTCATCCTCCATGCAGTAAGCCTTTTCCCCTGAAATTGGTAGACATTGCTTGCTTGCATAACACATGTTATCACCAGGTTATATATTGTTACTGTATTAGTCAGCCAAAGGGGTGCTGATGCAAAATACCAGAAATCAGTTGGTTTTTATAAAGAGTATTTATTTGGCTTAGAAGCTTACAGTCACAAGGCCATAAAAAGTAAATTATTTCCCTTACCAAAGTCTGTTGCCAAATGTTGGAGCAAGATGGTTGCCCATCTCTTCAAGGTTTCAGCCTTCCTTTTCTGGCTCCATTATCCCAGCTTCTTCTGGTCTCAGCTATAGGCTGGTATAAGGCTCATCTCTCACTCTGGGCCTCATTTCTTCCTGGGCTCAGCTTCTCTGGTCTCTCCACAAGGTCAGCTGTAGACTATTAGGCTCTATCTCTTCCAGGGGCCTTTACTGTGTCTATGGAGCCATCTCTATTCCTCTGGGTTCTTCTCTTGTGTATTTACTTCCGAGTGCTCCAGCATCAAAACTCCAACTCTCTCCTCTGCCTTGTGGTTTTCTCTGTGAGTCCTCACCTACCAAGGGGATGGGACTCAACTTCGTACTGACTTGGCTGTATCAAAGCCCCAATCTTAGTTTAAGCATTTAAAAGTGCAGCACGGTGAGCTGGTGCAGCAAGATGACACAACAAGGGGAGACAAGCAGACATGGAAAAATGCAAAGTAAACGCACACAGAAAGCACAAGCTGTAAGGGCGAGATAAATAAATAAAAATACATCTTAAAAAAAAAAAAAAGTGAAACCTCTGAATCTAATATAATCTAATAGGCCCAGAGGAACAGAATAATTTACAAACATAATCGAATATCAATATTTGGAATTCATAAACAATACCAAACTGCTACAGTTGCTTTTATTATTTTCAATAAATATTTTTAAATCAATAAAAGATTTTATTTTGCTTTCATTTACTTCTTCTCTGATGTTATGCCTATGTTTATGCAGATTTATGATTCTGACCTATTCATTTTCTTCTTCCTGAATAACATCATTTATTATATTTGTAGGAAAAATTTACTGGCTATCAATACCCTCATTTTTGTTTTTAAAGAAAGCCTTAATTTCTCCTTCAGTACTGAAGGATCATTCCCTAGTTATAGAATTTTAGATTGGTGGGTTTTTTTTCTTTCAACAATTTAAATCTTTCAATCGACTTCCTACTTTCTTGTATGATTTATTATAAGAAGCCTACTGACATTTTTATCCTTACTCCTTTTAGATAAGGTTTTTTTATGGCTTATTTCAAGGTGTAATCTCTGGTTCTATGCAAGTTGATATGCCTTGACATAGAGTTTTTCTATGGTTTTTGTTGTTATTTCTTCTCTTGCACTTCTCTGAGCTTCCTGGCACTGAGGTCTGGTTCCTGTCATTAATTTTGGAAATCTTTTGGCTATTAATACATTAAATAATTCTTCTATTCCTTTCTCTTTTTCTTCCCTCTGATATTCCAATTAATGGTATGCTATCTCTTTTGAAATTGTTCCACAGCTTTGGATATTATATCCTGTTATTTCATTCTTTGTCAATTTCATTTCTTTCTTCAGTTTGGGAGAAATGTATTGTCATATTCAAGTTCAATGATTATTTTCTTTCCTGTGTCCAGTCTACCGATGAGACCATCAAAGGCTTTCTTCATTTTGGGTCTCGTGTTTTAAATCCTTTTCCTTACTTTTTATTGTGGTAAAATACATAAAATTCAAAATCTTCCATTTTAATCACTTTCAATTGTGCAATTCATTGGCAATAACTGCATACCCAATGTTGTGCCTATCATCACCACAATCAGTTGCCCAGACTTTTTATTATTCCATACAGAAACTCTGTACCCTTTAGCAATTTATCCTCATTTCTCCCCCACCCTTGTCTCTCACACAAGGCCCCTAATAAAATATAATGCTATTTTTTCCTTATGAATTTACATATTCTAGATATTTACTGTAAGTTGAAGCATACAGCACTTGTCCTTCTGTATTAGCTTATTTCAGTGAACATATTGCTTTCAGGTCTCATCCATGCTATAACATATATCAGAAAATCATTCCCTCTTTATGGCTGCATAATGGTGCATTGTATGTTGTCTTAGTTTGCCAAAGGATGCCAATGCAAAGTATCAGGAATACATTGATTTTTATAATGCAAATTTTATTTGGGGTCAAAGCTCATAGTTCTCAGGCCATAGAATGTCCAAATCAAGGTACCATCGGTGATGCTTTTTAATCAAAGTCAGCTACTGGTGTTCCTGGCATCCTGCTTCATGGTGAGGCAATGTGGTAGTTGATCTCTGCTGATGTCCTTGCCTTCTCCTCAAAGATCACCAATCCCAGGAGCTCAGGTGGGGAGGTCAGGCATATGGTTCATCTTTTCAGCCTTGAGCTTTGCCATTGGCCCATCCTCTTGGGGGCTTCATGCCTCAGCATCTGCTGCTAGTGATTCTTGAGTCCTTGAGGCCTCTTCTCACATGGCTGGACCAAAATGGAAGATAGCCCATTACTGTGTGTCTGCTTTCTTCTGTGTCTCTGTTAATATAAGGCCAGAAGAAAATGGCAGAGACATAAATTGATGCATATCTCAATGATATAGCACAATCAAAAGTGATATAATCAAATGATCTCATCAAGCTCCCTTAACTGAATCTAATGAAATCAAAGGTTCTCACACCCACAGGAAAGGATTAGTTAAAAAAACATATTATTTTTTTTTAATTCACCAAATTCAAACTGTCACATATGCATTTATCACATTTTCTTTATGCATTCATATATGGATTGGACATTTGTGATGTTTCACCTTTTAGCTATTTTGAATAATTTTGCCCTAAACATCTGTGTAAAAATATCTCTTCAAATATCTGGTTACATATCATTGGGAAATATAAAAATAAGTGGAATTTCCAAGTCATACTATAATTCTATGTTTTTAACTTCTGAGAGATAACCTAAATTGTTTTCCAGCGTGATTCTTCCATATTATGTTCCCATTACAATGTAAAACATTTCATATTTTCTCTGCATCCTCACAAATAGTTGTGTTTTCTTTTTTTCATATTTTTCAAAATAATAGCCCCCCCTATTGTGGGTGAATTGATATCTCATTGCTGTTTTGATGTGCATTTCCTTGGTGTCAAATGATACTGAGCATCTTTTCATGTGCTTACTGGTCAGAATTTTTTTTTAAGACAGAATTTTATTTAGAAACTGTTTAAAGTAGAAAAACACTATCATGAAAGATGAGGTAGAAAATGGATTCCCAAGAAAATGGAATTTTAGGGAAACAAAAGTCTAAAAGTCTACAAAGGAAAAATAGCACCACTGCCATTTGAACAATGGTTATTTACATGGTTTTTTGACATTGTTAAAATTAAATTAAATTAAATTTTTATTATTCCATACAGAAACTCTGTACCCTTTAGCAATTTATCCTCATTTCTCCCCCACCCTTGTCTCTCACACAAGGCCCCTAATAAAATATAATGCTATTTTTTCCTTATGAATTTACATATTCTAGATATTTACTGTAAGTTGAAGCATACAGCACTTGTCCTTCTGTATTAGCTTATTTCAGTGAACATATTGCTAATATGTTAATATTAGCTATTAACATATTGCTAATATTGTTAATCACACAGAGTATGATTAACACAACAATGTTATCATAAAAATTCTGCTTCTCAGTATCAAAGGCCCATCAATGGACCATCCTCCTTCACTAGTCATTGCCCCTGTACTTGAAGGAGTCTTGCTGTTCCATTAGAAAATGTGGCAGAACTCCCCAGGATGGGAATTTGATATTCTTTTGGTTGTTATGTGAATCTCCACCCAATGTGACAATGCCCCATGAATACCTGAACACAATTATATGCCTTATATGTATGCGTAGGTGAACTTCCTCCCATGGGTCCCCTATCACTGATACCCCAAACATATGATCCTTCCCTACCACAGATGCAAACCTTCTGTGTTCCAAAAATGCTTCAAAAATGAAGCCAATAAAATAGCCAAATACAATTAATAAGAAAATGAAATGATAATGATAGTTTTAAACATAAGAAATAAAATACAGAAAAAATTAACAAAACAAAA